>CAUYLG010027219.1:0-45166 GCA_963573385.1 Cacajao melanocephalus
GTAGTATAATTTGAAGTCAGGTAGCGGGATGCCTCCAGCTTTGTTCTTATTGCTTAGAATTGACTTGGCTATGTGGGCTCTCTTTTGGTTCCATATGAAGTTTAAGGTGTTTTTTTTCAGTTCTGTGAAGAACATCATTGGTAGCTTGATGGTGATAGTGTTGAATCTATAAATTACTTTTGGCAGTATGGCCATTTTCATGATATTGATTCTTCCTAACCATGAGCATGGAATATTTCTTCACCTGTTTGTGTCCTCTCTTATTTTGTTGAGTAGTGGTTTGTAGTTCTCATTGAAGAGGTCCTTTACATCCTTTGTTAGTTGTATTCCTAGGTATTTTATTCTCTTTGTAGCAATTGTGAATGGCAGTTCATTCTTGATTTGGCTCTCTTTAAGTCTGTTATTGGTGTATAGGAATGCTTGTGATTTTTGTACACTGATTTCGTATCCTGAGACTTTGCTGAAGTTGCTTATTAGTTTAAGGAGATTTTGGGCTGAGATTATGGAGTCTTCTAGATATACAATCATGTCATCTGCAAATAGAGACAATTTGACTTCCTCCCTTCCTAATTGAATACTCTTTATTTCTTTTTCTTGCCTGATTGCTCTGGCTAGAACTTCTAATACTATATTAAATAGGAGTGGTGAGAGAGGGCATCCTTGTCTAGTGCCAGATTTCAAAGGGAATGCTTCCAGTTTTTGCCCATTCAGTATGATATTGGCTGTGCATTTGTTGTAAATAGCTTTTATTATTTTGAAATACGTTCCGTTGATACCTAGTTTATTGAGAGTTTTTAGCATAAAGTGCTGTTGAATTTTGTCAAAGGCCTTTTCTGCATCTATTGAGATAATCATGTGGTTTTTGTGTTTGGTTCTGTTTATGTGGTGAATTACATTTACAGACTTGCATATGTTGAACCAGCCTTGCATCCCCAGGATGAAGCCTACTTGATCGTGATCGATAAGCTTTTTGATATGCTGTTGCAGTCGGTTTGCCAGTATTTTATTGAAGATTTTTGCATCTGTGTTCATCATGGATATTAGCCTGAAGTCTTCTTTTCTTGTTGAGTCTCTGCCGAGTTTTGGTATCAGAATGATGTTGGTCTAATAAAATGATTTGGGGAGGATTCCCTCTTTTTGGATTGTTTGGAATAGTTTCAGAAGGAGTGGTGCCAGCTCCTCCTTGTATGTCTGCTAGAATTTGTCTGTGAACTCATCTGGACCTGGACTTTTTTTGGTTGGTAAGCTATTAATTGCTGCCTCAACTTCAGCCCTTGTTATTGATTTATTCAGTGTTTCAACTTCTTCCTGGTTTAGGCTTCAGAGGGTGTAAGTGTCCAGGAATTTATCCATTTCTTCCAGGTTTACTGGTTTATGTGCATAGAATTGTTTCTAGTAATCTCTGATGATGGTTTGTATTTCTGTGGAATCTGTAGTGGTATCCCCTTTATCATTTTTTATTGCATCTATTTGATTATTCTCTCTTTTCTTTTTTATTAATCTGGCTAGTGGTCTATTTTGTTGATCCTTTCAAAAAACCAGCTCCTGGATTTATTGATTTTTTGAGGGGTTTTTTTGTGTCTCTATCTCCTTCAGTTCTGCTCTGATATTAGTTATTTCTTGTCTTCTGCTAGCTTTTGAGTTTTTTTGATCTTGTTTCTCTAGCTCTTTCAATTTTGATGATAAGGTGTCAATTTTAGATCTTTCCTTGCTTCTCATGTGGGCATTTATTGCTATAAATTTCCCTCTAGACACTGCTTTAAAGGTGTCCCAGAGATTCTGGTACGTTGTGTCACATTTTCTTTATCCAGTCTCATTGATGGGCATTTGGGTTGGTTCCAAGTATTTGCTATTGTAAACAGTGCCACAATGAATATACATGTGCATGTATCTTTATAATAGATAGATTTATAATCTTTTGGGTAAATACCCTGTAATGGGATTGCTGGGTCAAATGGTATATCTATTTCTAGATCCTTGAGGAATCGCCACACGGTCTTCCACAATGGTTGAACTAATTTACACTCTCACCAACAGTGTAAAGGCATTCCTATTTCTCCACATCCTCTCCAGCATCTGTTGTCTCCAGATTTTTTAAGTGATCACCATTCTAAATGGCATGAGATGGTATCTCAATGTGGTTTTGATTTGCATTTCTCTAATGACAGTGATGATGAGCATTTTTTCATGTGTTTGTTTTGAGCAAAACATACAAACAAAAAATAATGATTCCACAGGAAAAAGGTGGAGTGATCCTCACAATGGTGAGAATGATTTGGAGCACAGCCATTCTCTACAGTGGCAATGTTGGGCTCAGAGGTCTGGGCTGACCTGCTGGGCCTCCAGTTTCCTGGATCTGGGAGTAGCAGCTTCAGGGACTGATTAATACCTTTTCTGAACCCTGGCTTCAGATACTGCTATAGTTCTCGTGCCCTTGAGAAACAATAGAAGGAAAATGAGGATTGCTTAGATTTCTTCCGTTCCAACTCTTTTAGATTCTTACTCTATAATAATCATTAAAATCAAAATAAAACTTCCTGTTCTTCAAATGGATTATATTTCTATAGTAGGTTTTGTTAATCTCCTATCTCTCAAATTCTGATGTCCTTATCAATGTACTTCCTAATCATAACATTCATTTAAATAATCTCCTGTCTTTGTTATGATTCTTCTCAACTGCAATCTTTATCAATGTGTCCTTTAAATCAGAATCCACTTAATAAAATGTGTAATGCCATACTCACTTGGAAAGGTTTCACTGTAACATGATAATAAAGAAGGAGGCTCAAAGAAGGGAATATTAAAGAGGCAAAATGATTACTATTACATCAGCAGTCACTTAGAATTATATTCATCATCATTGCTATTGAAATTTTAAACTAATATTTATTGACCATAATGTGAATGGAATGATATTGGGCATATGAATACAGTCTAGGACTTAGAGCTACAGAAATTTGCTAATAAATATAAACCACAAAAAGGTGACAATAAGATATGAAACCTCAAATAATAAAGTACCTCTTCAAATGCTTTTGATTTTCTCAGGTGGTATGTTTTAATTTCTTACTTTTAATTTCTTATGTATTTATTGTAGGTTTTCTAATTTGAGGTTACCATGACGCTTGCCAATAATATATGATTTTAACTGATGATAACTTTAACCCTGATTGCAGAAACAAGCAAGCAAAGAGAAAACTCTACACTGTAACTTCATTCCTCTGTGTTTTAACTTTTTGTTGTTTCCATTTATCTTACTATACTATGTCTTGAAAATTTGCCATAATTATTATTTTTGATAGGCTCATCTTTTAGTCTTTATACTTATGATATGAGTAGTTTATACACCATGATTGTAGTGCTATAGTATTTTGTGGGTTTTTTTGGTGTGTTCTTACCATTTCTAGTGAGTTTTGTACCTTTAGGTGACTTCCTATTGCCCATTAAAGTCCTTTTCTTTCAGATTGAAGAACTCCCTTTAGCATTTCTTGTAGGACAGGCCTGGTGTTGATGAAATCCCTCAACTTTTGTTTGTCTGAGAAAGTCTGTATTTTTTCTTCATGTTTGAAGAATATTTTCACTGAATATACTATTCTAAGACAAAAGCCTTTCTCCTTCCTTCAAATATGTCATTTCACTCTCTCCTGGCCTGCAAGATTTCTACTAAAAAGTTTGCTGCCAGATGTACTGGAGCTCCTGCATGTTTGAAGAATATTTTCACCAGATATACTATTCTAGGGTAAAAGTTTATTTTCCTTCAGCACTTTAAATAATACATCATGCCACTCTCTTCTGGCCTATAAGGTTGCCACTGAAAAGTCAGCTGCCAGACATATTGGAGCTCTATTTGACGTTATTTATTTCTTTTCTTTTGCCACTCTTAGAATCCTTTCTTTGTTGTTGACCTGTGGAAGTTCAATTATTAAATGACTTGAGGTAGTCTTCTTTGTGTTAAATCTGCTTGGTGTTATATAACCTTCTTGTACTTGGAGATTGATATTGTTCTCTAGGTTTGGGAAGTTCTCTGTTATTACCCCTTTGAATAAACATTCTACCCCTATCTCTTTCTTTACCTCCTCTTTGAGGCCAATAACTCTTAGATCTGCCCTTCTGAGGCTGTTTTATAGATCTTATAGGCATGCTTCACTCTTCTTTATTCTTTTTTCTTTTGTCTCCTCTGACTCTGTGTCTTCAAACAGCCTGTCTTCAAGCTCTCCAATTCTTTCTTCTGCTTGATCAAGTACTTTGCTGAGAGATCCTGATACACTCTTCAGTAGGTCAATTAAATTTTTAGCTCCAGAATTTCTGCTAGATTCTTTTTATTTCAATCTCTTCATTAAATTTATCTGATACGATTCTGAATTTGTTTTGTCTGTGTTATCTTGATTTTCATTGAGCTTCCTCAACACAGCTATTTTGAATTCTCTATCTGAAAGGTCATATATCTCTGTCGCTCTGGCATTAGTCTCTGGTACCTTATGTAGTTTTTTAGTGAGGGCATCCTGGTTGGTCTTAATGTTTGTGGATGCTTGTTGTCTGGGAATTGAAGAATTAGGTACTTATTTTGATCTTTTCAGTCTGGGCTTATTTGCACCCATTCTTCTTTGGAAGACTTTTCAGGTATTAGAGGGTGCTTCAGTGTTGTGATCTAAGCCATATTTGCATTAGGGGACACTCCAAGCCCAGTGATGCTGTGGTTCTTGCAGACTCATGGAGGTACCACCTTGGTGGTATTGGATAAGATTTAGAATAATTCTCTGGATTACCAGGTAGATACTCTTGTTGTTCTCTTACTTTCTTCCAAACAAATGGAGTCTCTCTCTGTGCTGAGCCTCCTGGACCTAGGGTGGGGTGACCCAAGCACCCCTGTGGCCACCACCACTGGAACTGCACTGGGTTAGAATCAAAACCAGCACAGCACTAGGTCTTGCCCAAGACCCACAGTAACCATGGCCTGGCTACCACTGATGTTCTCTCCAGGGCCAAAGGCTCTACAATCCACAGTGGCAAAGCTAGCCAGATTTGTGCTCTTTCCTTCAGGATGCTAAGCTTCCCTCAGGCCAAGGGGGAGTCCAGAGATGCCATCTGGAAGCCAGGGCGTGGAGTTAAGGCCCTTAGGACTCTACTTGCTGCTCTATTTCACTCCACTGTGGCTGAAGTGGCATGTGAGCTTTAAGACAAGGTCCTTCCCAGTCTTTCCTTTCCTTTCCTTAAGCAGAAGAATTTTCTTCCAGTGGCTACTGCCACCCCATGCCCATGGCAAGTACGACCTGGCTACAATCAATGTTCATTCAAGTCCCAAGGGCTTTTCAGTCAGTTTGTGGTGAATGCCACCAGGTCTGGGTCTCTCCCTTCAAAGCATTGGGCTCCCCTTTAGCCCAAGGAAGGTCCAGAAATACTGTACAGGAGCCAAGGCCTGGAATCAGGGACTGCAGGAGCCTGCTTGGTGCTCTACTCAATTGCAGCCAAGCTGGTACACAAGCTGCAAGACAAAGTTTCTTTTACTGTTCCCTCTTGTTTCCTCAAATAAAAGGCACCTCACCCTGTAGCCACCATAGCTGTGAATGTGCTGGGTCACACCTGGTGCCAGCAAGGCTGTGAGTCTCACCCAAGGCCCACAGGGAATACAGCCTGGCTACTACTGATGTCTTCTCAGGGCCCAAGGGCTCTTTTTTCAGCAAGTGATGAATTCTGCCAGTACTGGGTCCTTCTCTTCAAAGCAGCAGGTTCCCTTTTGGTCCATGGTGTATCTAGAAGCGTTGTTAAGAAGCTAGTGCTTGAAATGGGGACCTTGGGAATCTGCCTGGTGCCCTATCCTACTGTGGCTGAGCTGGTATCCAAGTTGCAAGAGAAAGTCCTCTTTACTCTTTCCTCTTCTCTCCTCAAATGGAAAAAAAGAGTATCTCCCAGACCTGCAAGCTGTGCTCTCTGGGATTGGGGGAGGCGTACTGCAAGCACTCTCTTGGTGGTCCAGCTGCTAACTCAATAGATCATCTGTACCCTAAGTCCACTGGCTCTGAGTCCAGGACAGCACCAGGACTCACTCAGGAGTTGCAGGCCTTGTTGGCTGGACTGCCTTTTGAGTTTATTCAGAGGCCTACAGCACTTGGGTGCATGGTGGTGAGGCTTGCCGGAACTCAGGTTCCAATTACCGGGATGGACAATTCTCTGCTGGCTAGGGCTCGTCTAAATGTTTCCTTCATGAGTTCTGGCTGAGTTCTGCCCCATATTGCTTTCTGCTGGGACAGAACAGCACTGAGTTCCAATGCAAGGTCCCACAATCACTACACTCTCCTTTCCACAAGTGCTCAGATTTTCTTTCCATGCCTCAAGGCTACTGTCAGGGGATGGTAGAGGAGTGATGTAGGCAATTCAATAATGTATTTCCCACCTTCTTCAGTGCCTCTTTCCTTGATATAATATTCAAACCAGGTATTGTATCACTCACCTGATATTTTGTTCTTATGAAGGTGTTTTTTTTGGTGTGTGTGTGGTGATAGTTCAATTTGGTGTTCCTGCACGGGGGACAATCATGGCAAAGTTCTGTTCAGCCATCTTGCTCCACCTCTTTCCTCTTCAAATACTTTTGAATAAGGTCAAATGTACATTGATTTCCAACTTAAAAAACTTAAGAATGAAAACTTAGCCAAAAGCACACCGTTTGTGTAAGTAATAACGAATGACCAAGATGTGAGACCTGGTGATGAAATGTTAATTAGCAATTGCAGAGATTACCACTGCTGTTGTCCTCTGAAAGTGGAACACTGAATGTGTTCCAGAGAAAACAAAGCCTGCAGTCAATTTACTTTTCTTTCTCTTTCAAACCCTTTATAGCTAACACAACACGTGGCTCAAAGTATGATGTAAATATTGTTTACCTCAGGTGGAAGGTGAAGACTGAATTCAGACCTTTGTACAAGTTAAGTAAAATTAGATTATAAAATTGTCATTTTATTTTGACTTTCTTTTCTGAGCTTCTATTTTTACCTTATTTCTAGTCACCCATCTATATAAAGTAAGTTGAATATAGATGGCATATTAATGCATATACCTGCACAGAGATGAGGTAACTCAGGAAACGTCATCATTTTAAATTTAAATTAAATTTCTACTGGTGGAGTTTACCACTGGTATTAAAACTTAGAGGTGTATAATAAACAAATACTTGTTTTAAACTAATGGCTTCTTTGGAAAAAATTACTTTTAGAATTCAGCAACTGTTACAGAAATCATACAAAGGAATGGGGATTGAATTATAAAATTATGAGAACAATTTTTATATAGGTTTCTTTTATTTTCATTTCTAGGGTGGTTGTGGAATTTGTTATAAGCTAAGAGTCTAGTCAAGGATAGAAGTTGTGTAATTGGCTAGCACTGGAATGTTTTTTAAAAATCTAGTCCTGAATGACAGCTAGGGGGATAGAGGATTATAGGTAAGAATGAAGGGAAAACATTCATGTACTCATTCCAAAGGAGAAAAACCAACATTTATGTAAGGCAAAAATAAAAGTAGAACTCAATAACCCATTCAAGAGTTCTTAGTGATGGAGTGAAGAGGATTTTATAGGGGAAATAGATAAGCACAGTTGTTTGGAATGTTGTACAAACATGCTCCTTATGAAGAGGGCTTTTATCTGAAATAGAGCAGAAGTGCCAAAAATGATCCTGAAACCCTGCTGCTTTGAGAATAGAAAGGCAAGGAAACTTCTAGAAAGATTTTCATCTAAAACAGATTAATTGCTTTATTGATGAAATAAATTTGTCCTCTAGAAAATTATTTTTGATCCTGAATCAAAAAGATGTCTATCACAAATTCTTCTTTGATCTTACTCTCTAGGTGTTATGAAATGACTTTAAAACATCAAGGACTATGTGAGCAACTGTAGCTCAAGAAAAATCAGGACATGGGCATGACCAAAAAATAATTCAGAAAACAACAATTAACAGGAGTTATTGTATGCCTGCCACCAGACCCAAGCAGTTTTCTAAGATTTAGTGATGAGATAGTGTCTTTAGATCTAAATCCTTGGTTACCATAGTCAAATATAGCTCTATTTCATGATTTTTTTATTATATCAAATTTTATATACATGTCTTTTGTTCTACAGTTAACGAACTAGACATTTTTTTTTACCTTGTTAGACTTTCCAACCTAACCAAAAGAACTATATAGCTTGCAAATTCAACTCTAGGAACTAATGGAGACTATTAAAATCTACTTCTGTCACCTAAAATTTTTGCAATCTGGTTCTTACTCTCATTATAAGGACTTTTTTCATTTAAAAATCAATGGTGTTCCATTTCTTAATCATTTTGAGATCAATATTAAATAACCAAAGCAGCTCTTAGAAAGGCAATTTAGCAATAAATTTTCACCTAAACTAGAATTGGAGCAAATTGATTATATTCAAGTGTCAGCAGTCTTCCCCACTATGTTTTATGACACGAAACCATCGCTATTATATTTAACACTACATAGGGTGCCAGGACAAGGTAACAAATGTCTCCTGCGGCTTTTATAAAAGCCAAAAATGGAGAGGTTTGTAGTAAATACACACTTGAGAAACTTACTGCTGTAAATTGCAGAAGGGCTAAATTATTTGGGGGAAGATTAACCCTGTCAATAATTCACTCTGCTACTATAGGCAGCAGTAAAGTTTCTATGGAACCAGTTAATAGCATTGACAGTCATTGTGCTGTTGAGAGTAACGAAATAGAAATAAGACAGCATGATATTCTTCCACTGTGAGACAAAGTGGTAAATGAAACTATATAGGTATAAGATATTTTAATCACTTCAAGAAGGCTAAGAATGTATCAATAATTCTGTATCTTGTTGGTTTGCATAGTGTTTGGTCTCTAGATTTTCAGAAGCCTAATGTATATATTCTGTTTCACAGCATTTATCATAATTATAATTAAAAGAGGGTTATCTAATTGATAATGTATTGTCTGTCTCTCCTAATAGATTCTAAATTCCAAAAGAACATGAAACTATGACCCATGTATGCTATCTTTATTAATACGTCCTTGGTGCCTAGTACTGGGTCTAATATAGAGAAAGCATTCTATACTATTTCTTGAAAAAATACAAGAATTCAGTAGATTTTTCATTGTTTAGTACAAATACACAATTTGAACAGTTTATAAATAATCTGCAAAAAATACATTTAACACATTCAGCAAAATGAATGACTCATCACAAGTCTCATTCCTCAGTTGAGATTTTACAATTGGTCTCTCAAGCCTCACTGCAGTCAAAAGATAGATTCTGTAACCACCTCAGGTGCTGAAGCATCTTGACCCTTTAGATGATAAAGAGAAGAGGCATACACTTCACCCAGAAATACAAGCTGAGAAAGATTTCCCCCTTGGTTTTGAGGTTGTGAATGGGGACATGGAGAGATTAACTCACCAAGGCACATTCCAGAACCACTACCACTATCTTAATTTGTTCATACCCCTACCCAAAATAGACATTGAGCTAAGGACCTGGATGCATACATATTGTTTGGGAGGTGATCCAAAGCCACATGAGTGAGAAAGAGTGGAAAGTAAGACAGCGAGGTGAAAAGCCAATAGAGGGTGCATTAAAGAACAGGTTATTGCAGTGGGCAACTGAAGCAATCCTGATGGGGACTGTATTAGTCAGTGTTCTCTGGAGAAACAGAATCTATATATATGTACCACTATATGTGTATATGTGTGTGCATGTACGTGTGCATGTGTGTGTATGTGTGTGTGTGTGTATGTGTACACAGAGAGAGCGAGGAGACAGAGAGATATTTATTACAGGAATTAGCTTATGAAATGATAGAAGCTAAGAAGTTTCACTATTTGCAAGCTGAAGGACTAGAAAAGCTGGTGGTATAACTCCCATCACTAGTCCCAAGGCCTGAAAACCAGGAACTCCTATGTCTGAGGGAAGGAGAAAATAGAAAATGGGAACCCCAGCTCAAGAAGAGACAGCATGTTTGCATTCCTCTACCTTTTTGTTGTATTTAGGCTCTCAATGGATTAGATGATGCCTGCCCACATTGGTGAGGGTGGTCTTTACTCAGTCTACTGATTCAAATACTATTGTCTTCTAGAAACACCCTCACAGAAACATGCAGAAATAATGTTTTACAGCTATCTGGGTATCCCTTAGCCCAGTGAAGATGACATGCAAAATCATGAGAACCATCATGAGAACCCTCAGGGAAAGTATATGAAATACACTCCAGAATCTTCCTAGAGAGTGATAGGGAGACTAAGGCATTTGTCTACCAACTCTGATTCCCTATTGTTTGAGGGTTGTTCTGAGGAGTGGGTGTTAACTTTCTGTAACTTCCACTTGCATCCATGTGCACTTAAGCAAGCCCCCACAGTGCCAGAGAAAACTCTCAAGGAGAGAAGCAGAGTCACAGGTGTTTGAAGCAGGATTCACGCACAGAAACAGTTGCAAGTGAACTCAGAGGTGGGTCAAAAGACTCTGCAGGGTTGCAATATGTCTGCTCAACCATTTTATTATGTTTTGTGCTTCTGTACTTACAAAGCCCTTCTTCATATAGTTGTGATTGAATTCTCACAAGTACTCTACTCTGCACTGTTGGAATTATTTCTAATATTCCTCATTCATTTCACATTTAAAGAAGTTGATGTTTTAGAGAAGTGAAGTTTCCTTCTTTAGGCAAAATAAGCAGCTGATCCAAGTCTCAATCTCAGTCCTCTGACTTCAAAGCCCATACACTTTGCCCCTTGTTACATCACCTCAGGAAAGATAAGTTGATTGGCTTCTAAATAAACAATGATACCAGTCAGTGCGTGATGTACCAACATTATAATTTATTTTCATGGCACTTTCTGTCTCTTGTAGCAAAGGCAGAGGACAGTGGCCCATATTTAAGGTTGGGGCTAAAAATAAGGTCCATCAGAAGAGTCGACTACAAAAGGCTCTGTTCCAGCTAGAAATAATTGTTAGATAGAACACACCAGAGTGGTTTGTCCAGTAAGGCACAAGGATATCACTCAACTTTTCTAACAGGAAATAAATGACTTTTTTGGGAGAAAATTCATTTGAGGAGAAATAAAGTGCCATTAACCAACCTGTTCAATAACATCAAAGACATGCCAGCAGCAGAGTCTCTCATATTTTAATCATCTAGAAACTTCCACAGGATAAGTGTAAGAGGGTTGTACTGTGTTTGGTTATACCTAACTTTTATTTCCAGGAAACTGAATTTATTTTTGATTTGGATCAGACTAATATTTTAGTCTGCATATCTAAATGCTAATATTTGCCTAAGATACATGTAGTTATATATCATTGATTTTGGAAAGCTTACAGAACTTCATACGCCACATCGGTAAAATTTGTGCAAGATTTTGACACTATTTTTCATAGGTGACACATTTCCCTAAAAGCACATTTCAACACTGAGGTAAACTATTTGGTTTCTTCAACAGTGTAATGTAGACACTGGGACTGTTCCCTCTAAGGTCCTTTTAAGATTAATAGTTAACAATTGTAGTACCAAATAAAGTATGTCAATACTAGGAAACTTCAAGATAATCTTCTTAGCTTCACCAGCCCTCTCTTTGACTTCTGTGGTTACACACAGATAGTCTAATCTTTCATGCAGAAGTCTTGACTAAATTGTCTTATTCTTTATAAAATGGTGTAGGAAGCTAGAGTACACTGGAATCCTGAGTATCCTGGGATTGAGTCTTCCTTTCTACATCAGCTGCTTTCCTTGCTTCTCCATTTTTTTCTTATTAGCACATCAAGCAGATGATAGGCCAAAGCAGTAAAATAAATACAAAGAAAGAAAATGTCATTCTACTTTGTGTTGGATTTTTTTGCTTTTTATGATGTCTTATATATTGAATAAATTCACACTTTAATCCTTCCCTATAAGAAATTAGACAAAGAAACCCTCAGGGAGACTGGACAATCACAGTTTCTTTTTCTGTCAGAAAATGTTAGTAATCAACAATAGGCAATCTTGGTAGAACTTTGATTTTGTCAATTTTCCTATGATTTGCACTTATATGTGTATATTTAAAAACGACTATTAGCATCTTTTGTTCAGAGCAATGTTGATAAAAATACATTAAAATTCTCATGTGGTTGACACTAGCATTCACATCTCATGTAAATAGATATGAGAGAAGGAGGTGTCAGATAAGGAGGCATGAAAGAAGTATTTTATTATTTTTCAAGGTCAAAGATATTGCACATCATATTTATGTTAAAAAGTCATGGCTCTCTTCTTCACTTCCATCCATTTCAATGTTAATTACTATTCAATCTCTGGTGTATCTACTGTCTTATAATATTTTCTCATTCAGAATAAAATTTCTATTTTTGTTTGGCTTTCTTTTATCTTCTTAAACTGTTTATTGATGTATAATATACATACAAATAGTCCACAAATAATAATGCCCATCTAAGATTCTTAACAACTGAACATACCTTTGTAACCTGCCCAAGATAAAGAAATTGAACATCATTAGAACTCCCAAGGTCTCCAAGGGACATGGAAATGTCTCTTCTAGTCACAACCATCTCCACAAATGTACCCCATATACTAACTTCTAACCACATGTGTTAGTTTTGTCTTTTTTTGAACTTTACTAAGTGGAATAATATAGTATGTATTCTTTTATGCCTGGCTTCTGTCACTCAACAATTTGTGAAAATAATCTATATTTTTGTGTGCAGTTGAAAGTTATTCATTCTCATTGCTATGTACTATGCTATTGTTCAAATATATCATGGCTTATTTACTATCTTACTGTTGAAGGACATTTGGGTAGTTTTCTGATTGAGGATATTACAAATAGCACTATTACATCCTTGCATATGTTTTTTGGTGAATATATGTATACATTTCTCTTGTACATCTACCTGTGAGCGGAATCACTGGGTCTTAGGGTGTGCATACATTCCTTTTTATTAGATACTGCCAAATGGTTTTCCAAAGCAGTTGTATTAATTTACACTGTTGCCAGAATTTTTATTTTTTTTTTTTTGCTGTCTTTTGCTATTGATCAATAGTCAAAAGCATGAACAATTTTTCCAAATTATTATTATGAATGGGCTACTTATGGGTGGGAGAAAGTAGAGGAGGGAATAAAAGGAGAAGGCTTCCATTATTTCCCCTACAAGGATGTAAGCTTACGAACTGAAGGAAAGAGGGGCTAGAAATCCATGTATAGAAGAGAAAGCAGAGAAAGGGGAGAGAACTTTTGCCAAAGAAAAGAGTTGAATCTCTAAGAAGCTTGGATGGAGGAGGGATTTTGAGAACAGCATGGCATTTGAAAAAATCAAAGGTATATTCTGGGTTAGCCATACCATGTATTCTGGGGAATGTGGAAAACTATTATAAATAAATTTTATCTGTGAGTTTTTATGGCATTTGGTGGCTATACAGAAAAATAAGATCCCAAAAAGAGATCAAGATGTCCTTTCCAACTTGGCTTGGAGCACCATGAGTCTTTCCTATACTTCGGACTCTCAAGATCTTCTTTGTAGTCATGACACCAGATGTCACTCATCACTGTCACTTATCACCCTTCAGGTCATGGAAGGATATGCCAGTCCTGAATAGAAACTACCACCCCTAGGTACCAGGATAGCCATAAGAGACCCTCCTCAACCCGGCAGATAGTGAAAAGGGAGTTCAAGTTGAGGGGAAGAAAACATCAGACCCACCACTATGGAATAGTTTAGTTTCTATGTTGACTTGCCAGATACATTTAAAAAAGGGCAAATCTTCCCTTCTGTATCAGGTTTTGTTTTATTTTACTCATTGTTTTATCTATAATTAATTCATTTTATTCAACAAAGTACCCTTTTAATACTAACAATGCACCAAGCATGGTGCAAAGCACTGAGGGTAAAATAAATTTAACAGATTTGATACCTTTATCTGTGGAACTTATAGTTTATTAGGATTCTGTGTATTAATATTGACTGAAAACCATGTTTGGATAGATAGTATCCTGGCATCCTGGATGGTCTGACAACATTGAGTATTCAACTAATAATGAAGTTCTAGATTGGACGTTTGTTTAGTGAGTGTGGAATCAGGGCCAGAAAATGAATGTGAAAAATAGAACCAGCTGTGAATTAGTTCCCCTTGTAATATATACTTATTTGTGAGGACATGGTCCAGTGAATGTCATGAAATTAGTACATGCAGCTACTGGGGCAATGCTATTTAATCTCTCATGTTAATGTCCTTGGTTGTAAAGTGGTATCATTATCTTCTGTAATTTACCTTATAAGGTTACTTTGGGCATCAACCAATGTAATTTAACTCAAAGCATTTTAACAGTACAGTTTGGGGCAATGGAAGCTATCATTGCCATGATAACAAACATTACTAAGTGTAAAGTGATAAGTCTAACATCTTCTGTATTCACAACTAATTCACCAATGTAGAAAACAGAGACTTTTTACTTTTACGTTTTCTGCATTATTAAACCTCATGAGAATTGCACAAGGTGCATAGTTGACAAAACGTTTGAGTCTCCAGAATTTCCTACTTCTACTTCTTTTACAGATGTGGAAACTTAAGTTTAGATTGGTTCCGTCATCCAGCAGGAGTATCACAGTAAAACAAATGAGATGACTGACACTCATTAGAAGTGTCAAGCACAAATAGTCATAGGCTAGTAGCTTGAAGATAGTAGCAAAACTCATATGACTATGTTAACTTCAAATAGTGAGTAAGCAAATCACTTGAGAGACACAGACAGAATTCCCAAGCTGTGTTAACTATAGAGTAATTAGTAACCTATGAGATATGTTAAAAATGAATGAAATGCAATATATAATGGAAAAATAAAACAAGAGTCTGCTAAGAGATAGAAAGGAATGGAAGGACCAAGACATAATCATTACACGTAGCTGACAGCTATGTCATTTCCTAAAATGATCATCCATTGGGAAGTGTATAGTTCCATTCAGGTCCCACATGTGCTCTACCTAGAAATGCAAATAAAACCATGACTATTCAGCAGGTTTACTGGCAAGCTACAGCTATGGCCAGGTGCACTTGTTCATGCATCTCTGCAATAGAGCAATTTTGCACCATTAGCCTGAGGCTCCTTCTGTCTCTGGTTCTTCTTGTTTGAACCTCAGTTCTGGTCTTATAAGCACACCATTAGTAGGAAAGGCTGATAAGCAGAGAGAGAGACAAGACCATTGCTGACCCCAGGATTCAAGCAGTGTGATTCTTCTACCCACTTGTGTATGTGAACCTACCCCATCTCTTGCCCCTTGCTTCTCACTGTGTGTTTTCAATTGTTTCAATAATTGTGTGATTTGCATATTTTAATTTGGTCCATAAGCCTTTAAGTAGCATGCTCCTTAGAGGACACTCTTGCATCAAGGTAATATCCCACATAACAATATCTAAATGACTTCCATTTTATTAACTCACATAGACCAAATTATATCAATGATGGAAAGTGGGCAACTCAGTCAAACTACCCTCAGGAAAACCTGTGACCTGAAAGCTATGATAATAAGATATGAAAGCTTTGAACTCAAGTCTCAGAAGGCTCCTTGCAATAGAACTAAATAAGAATTCCATGAATTCAACCAGGATTTCTTTCCAAAATGCTTACTTATTTTCAGATTGTAAAACTATCAATGAATGGTCATTCAGTAAACAGAATAATAATGCACATTTATGTTCACAGAACACTAACTTTACCAGATTTTCAGGATACCTGCCGTGTTTTCCCTTCCATTTCTGTGAGGTTGAAGATAACATATTTAATGAAAGTGGAATTTTAAGTAAAAAAGTAATTAGTGCACACTGATGAAGAAAGAATATGAACCCAGAGCTATTTGTAATGTTCTTTTGAGCTTACTCAACAATATGGAAGATTATAGGTCTCTGCATTTATCTGATCTCAATATTTTCTTGTTTATCTGATTTTTGAATTAGGATCTAATAGCTTATAAAATTTTGGGTTCTTTTAAAGAATTATTTATAATGAAAATGTTCAAACTTCTTGAAAATAGCATAGTGAACACATATCCAAGCTCTAGATTTAATGATTTTTAATATTTTGTCATATTTTTATCACCTATTTTTCACTAAAGCATTTCAAAATAAATTATAGACTTCTTGACATTTCATTTCAAAATTATTCACTTTACATTACTAAAAAAGACACATTCCTATATAACCATAATATCATTATCAATATCACCCTTTTAAAAAGTAACTATTTCTCAATATCATCTAATACTTGGTCTATACTCACATTTTTCCCAAAATGTCTTCTAAAGTTGTTTAAACATGAATTACACATTCTATTTATTTGTGAGACCTCTAGATCCTTTTAATCTACCACAGCTGTCATAGCATCTTTTTCCATGACACTGACTTGTTTAAAAAATACCAGGCCAGTTATCCTTAAAACATCCTACCTTCTGGAAGTACTGATGGTTCTCAACTTACAATGGTTGGACTTCGAGTTTTTGACTTTACAATGGTGTGAAAGCAATACACATTCAATAGAAACCATACTTCCAGTTTTGAATTTGATCTTTTTCTGGGCTAGGGACATGCTATGATATGTGCAATACTGGGCAGCAGCAGTAAGACATTCTGTTTTTCACATTCAGTACAGTATTCAATAAATTACATGAGACATTCACACTTTATTATAAAATAGGCTTTGTGTTAGATGAATTTACCCAACTGTAGGCTAATGTAAGTGTTCTGAGCATGTTTAAGGTAAGCTATGAAGTTCAGTAGGTTAGGTGTATTAAATGCATTTTCAACTTGCTAATTTTTCAGCTTACAATGGGTTTATTGGCACATAACTCCCTCATAAGTCTAGGAGCATATGTATCTGTTTCCTCATGGTGATTTGATTAATTTGTTCTTTTATCTTCTGTATTTCCTGGAAACTAGAAATAAGATCTATAGGTCGATTATTCTTAAACTAAATATTTTGTTGTAAGAATTCCATTGGTGTGCTATGTACTTTTTATTGTATCACATAAAAGGTCTGGTTCTTATAGATTTTCAGTTTCTTGTATCAGTTCTCATGAGATCTGGCAGTTTTTTTCCTATTTAATATTCCTATATATAATATTTACAATGTTTCATCAACCTAGGTTTGATTTGACTAATGGCAAGTTGCTTTCTGTTGCTTTCAACCAGAGGCTTGCAATGTAATATGAACAGATATCATCTCTTGGTTTTCTATTCTAAAAAATGATAACAAATGAAGACTGCCATCTTCCTCTTTGCATCACTTCCTTTATTAAGCCTGAAACTTTTTAGCTGTGGACAAGTTGTATCTTCAGAATCTTTCTTCTTTTAACATCAGGAATTGATGTGCTTTGCCATAACACTTGGCTTAGTTTTATTTTGTGGTTGCCATGAGTTGAGAAGCTGATTGCTATGGTGTATTTGACTTTCCAAAGCTCATGTTGAAATCTGATCCCCCAGTGTGGTGGTATTTGGAGGTGGGGCCTAGCAAAAGATATCTGGGACATGGAGATGTATCCCTCAAGCACGGTTTAGTGTCATTCTCTAGGTAGTAAGTTCTTGGTTCTTGGGGAAATTCATTAGTTCCCACAAGACTGGGTTATTAAAAAGAGCCTGGTGCCTTTCCCATCTCTCTTGCTTCCTCTTTCCCCATGTGATCTCTGCACCTGCAGCTCCTCTTCCCTCTCTGCCAAGAGTGGAAACAGCCTGAGGCCCTCACCGGATGCAAATGTCACTGCTATATTTTTGTACAGCCTACAGAACTGTAAGCCAAATAATCTTTGCAAATTCCCCAACCTCAGGTATTCCTTTATAGCAGCACTAAACCAAATAACACATAGATCAAGGTTGACTTTTCATTTTCATGACTAGAAAACTTAAAATTAAATTTATAACCCATATAGAACAATGGTTTAGGAGTTTGTAATGTGTAATTTTTTACTAAGCTCATTTTTTCATTCATTTTCCAAAATTACCTTTGTTCTTTTCTTCCTCTCTCCATCACCTATGCCCATATTATGCAATGTTGTCTTATTTTACAAACCTTTTAAATAAATGAATTCATATCCCACCCAATAGCTTAGTAAACAGCTGTATGCATCAAATATGGTCCATAAAAATATGTTGAGTTTTCATTCACTGAAGGCCACAAACAATCCTCTGAATGCAATAAGCAGGGACTACTTAAGAGAAAAACTTTTGGGACCTTAAGTAAAATGTCCCACCCAAAAGATATGTGGTCATTAACCATACCAACATCTCTATCATCTGTCTATCTATCTATCTGTCTATCTATCTATCTGTCATCTATCTATCTAATCTCTATCATGTAGAAAACATTTTCAAAGTATATGATAATATTCAGGGCTGGGTGTGGTGGCTCATGCCTGTAATCCTAGCTGAGGTGGGTGGATCACCTGGAATCAGGAGTTTGAGTCCCACATGGTGAAACTCCATCTCCATTAAAAATACAAAATTAGTCAAGTGTAGTGGCACATACTTGTAGTCCCAGCTACTTGGGAGGCTGAGGCAGGAGAATTGCTTGAACCCAGGAGGCGGAGGTTGCAGTGAGCCAAGATCATGCCATTGCACTCCAGCCTGGGCAGCAAGAGTGAAATTCCATCACAAAAACAACAACAACAACAACAAAAAAACACAACAACCACAAAGTATATGATGATATTCAATGTATTAACTTAGATAGAAATGTACATTTTAAACAGCATTATATGCAAATATAATGCTTTATGATTTTTTCTGCTTCCATTTTATTAAACAGTCTTATTCAAACCTTTTGTATGCATATTCAACATCACACACTACCATTAGTGTTCCTATTTCTAGACACTTTTTAAAAAATTTTATATTATGAAAGTTTTCCAACATACTCAAAAGAGAAGTTTATAAACCTTCATAAACCTATTCCCTGGCTTCAACAATTTTCAATATATGGCCAATTTCATCTATATCTCTACCCATTTACCCTCTTTGTTCCCCACTGGATTATTTTGAAGGAGACATCCTTCAAAATATTTCATCCTAAAATACTTCAGAATGTATCCCATGTGATTAGAATCTACATTTTGTAACAAAAGTATAATATATTAATTCCTAAAAAGGTTAATGCTAACATTTAATTTCATTAAAATTACTAGTTGATGTGAAAAAAAAATCCATGATTTTAAAAAAATGTAATCGTTTTGTTCAAATCAATATCCAAATAAAAGCCATAGATTATGGTTAGTCAAAATGTGTTTCAAGTACCTTTTATTCCTTGGGTTTTTGACTTTTTTCTGCTTTTACTTGCAATTTATTTATTTATTTATTTATTTATTTTTTATTTTGAGATGAGTTTTTCTCTTGTCACCCAGGCTGGAGTACAATGGCGCAATCTTGGCTCACTGCAATCTCTGCCTCCAGGATTCAAGCGATTCTCCTGCCTCAGCCTCCTGAGTAGCTGGGATTATAGGCATGCACCACCATGCCTGGCTAATTTTTGTATTTTTAGTAGAGACGGGGTTTCACTATGTCAGCCAGGCTGGTCTCGAACTCCTGACCTTAGGTGATCCGCCCACCTTGGCCTCCCAAAATGCTGGGATTACAGGCGTGAGCCACTGTACCCGCCTGCAGCTTATTTATTGAAGAAACTATTTCCTAATTGAATGGACAATTATAATATTAGTATCAATATTATGAAGCTAATAGTAGGATAAAAGAAATGAGTAATTATATTAACATTGATAGGAAGCAAGATTCTCAGTGACAGTAAAAGAAAATACAAATAAAAACCAAATACACTTAAATAAAAACCCTATGAACCCAAATTTGAATTAAATGTACTCATGACATATTTTCTCTTAAAAATATGAGGTCAAACCACATGAAACTGCTATTTCATCATTTTTGATTTATAGAAAAAGCAATTTTATATGGTTCAAAACTGTGTGGTTCTTATGCTTGTTCCCTAGCTCTGTACAAAAAGGCATGGAAATGAAGTCTAATAACGTCAACAAGTGTTTCTACCACTGAAATCATGGTCTCTACACACCATTTCCCACTAAAAAGAAAAAGGGTTATTTGGAGAAATGGGTAATTCTATATCTGGGGGATGAATTGTGCAAGATAAGCTTGGAATATGTTGTCATACCATAAAGTAAGGACTTTGGCACAGGATATTGATGCTGTGTATGCACCTCCTCAGTAAAGGTGCATACACAGATGCTATAAAGTAGGGATATTGGCACAAGATATTGGGGTTGGGTCAGTAGGACTTAGGAGTCAGTTTGATGTATTTCATGATTATTGCACACAAATTAAGTCGAGAGCATTTCTTCTTTACATTTTCAAAACTGTGGAAGGTTGGGGGATTTACTTGAACCTAATTAGTCAATAATAGCTTTAGTTGGTGATTTTCTCTTTCTCATTCTCCAGTAGATCTACCTTCTTTTAGAGGATCAGTGAGTGACATTTTATTGATAAACTTTCTTCAGAACATTTAACACTTAACTCTAGGGAAGGTCAATGGGTAATAGAAGGTTGTGGTCAACGTAGGAACATGTCTATATAAATATGGTCAATGTTTAACTTTTGAGTTAGCTATATAAAGAGATAAAGATCCTTTACTTTTGGAAAAACTAGAACAAAATTGGGTAAGGATCATTATTACTAATGATGTCCAAATGCCCCCAGGGCAGAGGGAAACTATTTGTGATTCTTGTGATTACTGTAAGGGGAGTTTAACAGATCCTTCTGAGATGCTATTAAGTCTTTCAGTGGAAACTGAATAATTGTTTGCCTCTAATAAAGCTGACTCGAAATAAACATATAAATTAAAATATTAGAAATGTGTGCTGATGCTCCTACTGCACTGGATTCCTAGGCTTTGTATATCTGAGACCTAAATGAAATGAAAAACAGTAGGAATAAATCCTGAATTTCTCCTAGGGCACTTCTGTGAGCAAATAAATGCAGAGAAATGGATAAAGTTATCTGAAGTCTTTATCTAGTCTTACCAGCTGGTCTTTTCTACATTGGATATGGGACAAATTTTCTGGAGATGAGAATAAATAAGCAAGCAATGGAAGCCTTTCCAATGCATAATGCTTTCTACCAGGGAAAGTGAAAAATGACCAGCTGAGAGATGGGGATCGAAGTAGACTAACCGAGGTGTATGGTCTTTCTTTGACAGTTTTAGCAAGTATTCTATTTCTATACCAGTTTTAGCAAGTATTCTATTAAGTAAGTTTAGAGTGAATCCCCACCCTGCATATCTGATTATCCTCAATATCTCCTCAAGTTTATCACCCTCTACCTTTGTTGTATAAATCCTTGACCTGCCATCAGCAAGAATTGGTGAAGTTAATTTAGCAAGAATTCCCTTACCTTTGATGTCTCTGTTAATAATTTTTCATCTGTTTACTTCCTCATTCTACTCATTGGCTATGATTCCCCAGATATCTTTGCTGTATAGGTTGAGTATCCCTGAACCAAAATGCTTAGAACCAGAAGTCTTTCAATTTTCAGACTTTTGCAGACTTTGGAATATTTGAATATATATGATGAAATATCTTGTGGATGGGACCCTGAGTCTAAACATGAAATGAATTTATGTTTCATATATACCTTATATACATAGCCTGAGGTAATTTTATATAATATTTTAAATAATTTCATGCATAAAGCAAAGTTTTGACTCTGTTTTGACTGCAACCCATAACATGAACTCAGTTGTGTAATTTTCTACTTGTGTCATTATGTTGGAACTCAGAAAATTTTGGATTTTAGAGCATTTCTGATTTTGGAGTTTTGGATTAGTATGCTCAATGAGTACTTAGAATTGAGCTCAACCTCTCCACTATTCTAATAGTCTTGCCACCTATCACAATAGCTCTGAGTAAATTCTTCCTTACTATTTTAACAAGTGTCAGAATAATTTTTTTCTTTAACAAGACCAACTGTGCAATTTGAAAAGATAACTATTAACACCACCAACATGAACCCAAACAGCACCCACAGAGGGGGCACAACTCTCTCTCTCTCTCAGAAATGGAGTGATTATAGCCTGTTGGTATCCTGTTAGAAAGAATACATGGCCAGAGCTAGCCCCAGAACTGAAGCATCTTCCATAGAGAATAAATCTCAATCCTAGCCACTTCAGAATTATTTGTGTAACCAGTTAAAACTGGTTGTATGACACAATATGATATTTTTGTAAACCCAAAGCATCTGACTAAGGCCAATAGGAAATCTGATCTCAGTCATGTGATCTGGAACTTATAAAGCCCAGAAAATGTGGTTAAAGAGCCATTTATCAATTTTTGTCTGAGCCCCAGCCTCTCTACATCCCCTCTCCTTTGGGAAGCTCAAGTTTTATTCCACTAGAGGCCTAATAGTCCCAGCAAAATCCTGACCCAGGAGTTTCTTTCTGGGACAACTAAAACACAGACATTAGCTGTTTTCTTTCCTGGTGATGGAGCTTAGAACCTAGGTTTTAAAACACTGCATTGACTCTGCCAGAGTGAGACATGGAAATAGAAAGTATTCTCCTATCTTTCCTATCTCCTGCTGCAGCAAGAATAAGGCAGACTTTGACATCACCACAGATGACCCTCTCACACTGGTTTATAATAATTTTCAACTCTCCTCACCATGCTCTGAAATCTGCTTTATCCCCATCCCCTTCTGACCATAACAGTGAATCCTGACATCTTTAGCTAGGTTACTCTTTGCAGTAGAAAATAAGGAGACCTCAAATCCCATATCTCCTTGTCCAGGGCTCTAATTACATCATCCTTTCTCTCTGGACAGGCACTCTGTCACAAGAATCTCCCTTGGGGGCCATTGTCAAGCACAGAAAGGAATCCAGGAGTGTTAGGGGAGTTATATTTCCAGCATTTACTGAAGTGCAGGCAGAAGTGCATGCTATTGGTAAGTTTCAGTGATGGGGTTCCCCTGGGAAATCCTTAGCGACTGAAAGTCAAGCTTTATCATCCCAGGGGCAACTAGTGTCTGGACCTAATGAAGACAAAAAACATTTCACTTTTTCACCATAACTGTTTTCTCCCAGGGAAAAATAGAAAGGTAAGTTAAAATATTTAATAATGGTTAGGTTTAAAAGTCTCCAGAAGTGTTTTAATGAAGAGTTTTCTGTGGGCTTGTTCAGAAAAATGATATTGCATGAGGAATCTTCATTTTGAATCTGTAAAACCAAAATAAAATAACAATTTCTGGGTAATAAAGTTGAATGGCAACATCATACTCACATGTAGTCTATGGCATCCAATACTAATACCAATATAATAAATCTCTGCTTCAAAATAACTCTGTTACTATTTGAAACTCAAAGGGACTTTAAAGATATTTTACAAATGATAAACTAAGATTTAGAAAAGTTAAATTACTTTTGTGGTAATCCTTGTATATCTAGGAACTAAATTGTCTTCCCTTTCTACTTCAAAAATTACTTTTCCAGAAAAACTTGAAAAGAGTGAAACATATTTGCCTTTATTGCTGCCCCCTGCTAGTAACAAGTCATATTTACACTCTTCAAGATTTACGCTTCACATTACCAACTGAGAAACAAATATCAAAATCTATACCTGTATATGACATAGTCATATCCAGTCTCTATAAAGAGCTCCTGCACATTGATATTAAAAAGATAACAATCCTGTTAAAAATGGGCAAAAGACTCAAGCAGATATATCATAAAAGGACATATAAGAATGGCCAATAAGAACCTAAAAAGGTGTTTAACATTGCCAATCTCAGGAAAAATGAAAATTAAAGTCACAACAAGATACTACTTTATCCCCACTAGAATGTCCAAAATAAAAAAGACAGATAATAGAAGTGTTTTAGGAGGATGTGAAGCAACCAAAACTCTCATACATTATTGGTGGAGCTATAAAATAACTGAATTACTTTGGAGAACTATTTTCAGTAGGTATTAGGAGTAGTATTGCTGGGTCATATAGTAGATATATGGTCATATAGAAGATATATTTGCTGGGACTATTAGGCCTCTAGTGGAAAGAAATTAGTATATATATATAAAATACACATTTATACATGAATGCTCACCACAAATAGCTAAAGCAATATTGAGAAAAACAAAAACAAAACAAGCATCGCACTACCTGACTTCAAAACATACTGCAAAGCTGTAGTAATCAAAACAACATGGTACTGGCATAAAAATGGGCACATAAATCGATAGATCAATGGAACATGATTAAAACCCCAGAAATAAACTCAGACATTTATGGCCAATTAATTGTTTTTAACAAAGGTACCAACAACAAACAACAGGGAAAGATAGTCTCTTGAATAAATGTTTTTTGGAAAACAGAATATTCTCACACAGAAGAATAAACTTAGTACCTTATCTCACACCACATACAAAAATCTGCTCAAAATGAATTTAAAACTTAGGCATAAGACCTGAAACTATAAAACTAATAAGAAAGAACATAGGAGAAAAGTTCCATAGCATCGGTCTGGACAATAATTTTTTAAATATTGCCCCAAAACCACAGACAACAAAGTGAAAATAGACAAATGGGATTACATCAAATTAAAAAGCTTCTGCATATCCAATGAAAAAATCCACAGAGTGAAATGAACACCCACAGAATGAGAGAAAATATTTGCAAATCATACATCTTTAAGAGGTTAGTACTCAAAATATATAATGTATTCAAGCAAATCAATTTCAAAAAAAACACAACCAGAATTTAAAATGTACAAAGGACCTGAATAGACATTACTCAAAAGAAGACATACAACTGGCCAACAGTTAGATGAAAAGATGCTCAACATCAATAACCATCAGAGAAATGCAAATTAAAATCACAATGTGATATCACCTCACACCTGCTAGAATGGCCATTGCCAAAATGATGAAAATATATGTTGCTGAGGATGTGGAGAAAAGGGAACTCTTGCACTGTGTTGGTGGGAATGTAAATTAATACAGCCATTATGGAAAACAGTATGAAGGCTCCAAAAAAATTAAAAATAGAACTACTAGATGATCCCAAAATTTCACTTCTGGGTATATATACAAAGGAAATGAACTCAGTATGTCAAAGATATATCTGTATTCCCATGTTTTCATATGGAATCAACTTAAGTGTCCATCAACAGATGAATGTGTAAAGAAAATGTTATATATATAGATACACATACACACACAATGGAATATTATTCAGCCTTAAAAATGAGAAAATTGTGTTATTCGTGACAACATAGATGAACCTGGAAAACATTATGTTAAGTAAAGTAAGCCAGGCATGGAAAGACAAATACCACATAATCTCACTTGTATGTGGAATCTAAAAAAGGTGAAGCCATTGAAGTAGAGAGTAGAATGGTGGTTACCAGGGGCTGAAGGAGGTGAAGGATTGAGGGGACATTGGTCAAATAATACAAATTTTCATTTAGATAAGGAGAAATAAGTTCAAGAGATATATTGTACAACATAGTGACTATAGTTAATGACAATGTATTACTGTATTTCAAAAACAATGTATTTTTAAAAATTGCTAGGAGAGTAGATTTTAAGTGTCCTTACCACAAAAAATGTTGAGTGTGTGAGGTAATACAAGTATTATTTAGCTTGATTTAACCATTCTGCAATGTACACATATTTCAGAACATCATGTTGTACATGATAAATATGTACAATTTCTATTTCTCAATTAAAAAATAAATTGAGGATAGGAAGATGGCAGATAGGAGACAGGGCTAACATGTAGCTCCCATATGGACAGAAGGAACAGTGTGGAGACTCACACCATGGTCTTTTGCACCAAGAACCACTGCAGGAATGTACCAGGAAAACTGAAAGAATTCACAGATCTTTTGAAAGAACCAGATGTCACTGCAAATTCCCTGAAACAAGTGAAAAGCTGAGTTCCCAAAGTGTGAGATATGGAACACCTACTGCTAAACACACATCCATACCAGATAATCTGAAAATCCAGATTACAGGAGAAAGGTTTAACCTTACCTAGAGAAGAAATGGGTTAAGGAGTTGTGAAACATATAAAAGTAGAGGTAGCAGTGGGAAGAGCCTTGAAGGCACTCGCAGTCTCCAACTCAAGCCTTCAAAAGCCATCCCTGACTATATCTCACAGAAGCCCTTGGGGAAGTCAGCCAGCTAAATTGCAAAGGCTAATTCATGGTCATGGGGCAAAAGAAGCTCCCAAGTGAAATTAGTAGCAGTTTTGACTGGGCGAAAATTTTCTTGAGTGGAGTCTGTGGGATGAGCATAAACTACTATGGATACAAATGTCTGAGGGAAGGAGCATAGGAGCTGCAGCCAACAGAGTGGGCAGATGGGGAGGGACGAATTCCAAAAGCTTGCTTCCTCAGCAAAGTAGCTCACCACCAGGAGCAAGGTCTGCATAGTGGGGGACTAGGGGAGTGATACTAGCCTCACCAACCGCATGAGAGTTGAGTGAAGTCTCTGTCTACCAGCTTTCCCCCACTTCCCTGGTGAACTATATGACACAACAGAGGCAGCCAAGATCCCATCTAGAACATAACCCCATTGTCCTAAGAACCACTCCCTGATCCCCCACAGTGGCCACAGCAAGTCCAGCCCAAGCAGAGGGTCTGAGCTCAGACCTACCTAACCCTGCCCACACCTGATGGTATTTCCATACCCACCCTGGTAGCCAAATACAAAACACAGAAACTCTTGGGAGCTTTATGGACCTGCCCATCATCTGAGAAACTAAAATACTTACCCTGTCCATCTTGGGCAAGCTTAGAGTGCCCTACAACTACCATAGCTGGTGCTCTCTTGAAAATGTCATCTCCCAACTGGAGGCCAGTCAACTCAGGTTAGAGCAACTCAAGACAGAACAACCCTGATCCCAGGAAGGATAAGACAACACTTAAATTCCACTGTCTGCAACATCCTGGCTAACCAGAGGTCCTGAATGTGTCCACATGACAATTTCACCAGTAGCATAACCAGCATTCAGGAAAACATAAACATAACTACAACCAAGAACCCTCAGAGTCTACTTCACTTCTTTGTCACCTCTACCAGAGCAGGTGCTGGTATCCATGGCTGGGAGACCTGAAGAGGTATCACAGCACAGGAGGACTCTTTGCAGACATCCCCCAGCACCAGCCCAGAGCCTGGTAGCCCTGCTGGGTAGTTAGACTCAGAAGAGCAATAACTATAACTACAGCCTAGCTTTCAGGAAGCCCCATCCCTAGGGAAAGGAGGAGAGCACCACATCAAGGGATCACCCTGTGGGACAAGAGAATCTGAACAGCAGACATTGAGTTTCAGACCTCTTCAATGAATTAGTCTACACAAGTGAGAAGGAACCATAAAAGTAATTCTGGTAATATGACAAAATAGGTTTCTAAAGTACCACCAAAAGATCATACTAGCTCCCCAGCAATGGATCCAAACCAAGAAAAAATCTCTGAATTGCCAGATAAAGAATTAACAAGGTTGATTATTCAGCTACTCAGGAAGATACCAGAGAAAGGTTAAAAACAAAGGCAAAGAAATTAAAAAAAAAAACAGTATGGATGAAAAATTCTCCAGAGAAATAGAGATTATAAAGAAAAAACAATCACAACCCCTTTGGAAATGAAAGACACACTTAGAGAAATACAAAATGCAGTGGAAAGTTTCAACAATAGACTAGAACAAGTAGAAGAAAGAACTTCAGAGCTCAGCTTTTGAATTAACCCAATCAAAGACAAAGAAAAAAGAATTTCAAAAAATGAACAAAGCCTCCAAGTCATTTGTGATTATGTTAAACAGTCAAACCTAAGAACAATTGATGTTCCTGAGGAAGAAGAGAAATTTAAAGTTTGGAAAACGTATTTGAGGAATAATTGAGGAAGACTTCCCTGGCCTTGCTAGAGATCTAGACATCCAAATACAAGAAGCTCAAAGAACACCTGGGAAATTAATCATGAAAAGATCATCAGGCACATAGTCATCATGTTATCTAAAGTCAAGGCAAAGGAAAGAATCTTAAGAGTTGTGAGACAAAACCATCAGATAACCTTTAAAGGAAAACCTATCAGATTAACAACAGACTTCTCAGCAGAAACCTTACAAGACAGAAGGGATTAGGGTCCCATCTTCAGCCTCTGAAACAAAATAATTGTCAGCCAAGGATTTTGGACAGTGAAACTAAGCTTCATAAGTGAAGAAGAGATAAAGTATTTTTTAGACAAACAAATGCTAGGAGAATTCACCACTACTAAGCCAGTACTACAAGAGATGCTAAAAGGAGTTCTAAATCTTGAAACAAAACCTCAAAATATACCAAAATAGAAACTGCTTAAAGCCATCTCACAGGGTCTCTGAATCTCACAGAACAATAACAACACAACAGAAAAACAACAACACAACAGAAAAAAAACAAACCAACAAGGTATTAAAGCAACAACTAACAAGATAAATACAACAGCAACTCACATCTCAATACAAACATTGAAGTACAAATGGCCTAAATGCTCCACTTAAAAGATACAGAATGGAATAATGGATAAAAATCCATGAACCAAGTATCTTCTGTCTTCTAGAGATTCACCTAACACCTAAGAATTCACATAAACTTAAGGAAAAGGGGTGGAAAAGGTATTCCATGCAAATGGAAACCAATAGTGAGCAGCAGTAGCTATTCTTATACCAAACAAAATAGACTTTAAAGCAACAATGGTAAAACAGAAAGACAATGAGGGTCATTATACAATGATAAAAGGAATGGCCCAAGAGTAAAATACCACAGTCCTAAATATATATGCACCTAACACTGGAGCTCCCAAATTTATAAAACAATTACTGCTAGACCTAAGAAATGAGATAGATGGCAACAAAATAATAGTGGGGGACTTTAATACTCCACTGATAACACTAAACAGGTCATCAAGACAGAAAGTCAACAAATTAAAAATGGACTTAAACTACACCCTAGAACAAATGGACTTAACAGATATTTACAGAACATTCTACCCAACAACTGCAGAATATACATTATTTACATCAGCACATGGGACATGCTCCAAGATAGACCATATAATAGGTCACAAAACAAGTTTCAATAAGTTTAAGAAAATTGAAATCATATCAAGTATCCCCTCAGACCACAGTGCAATAAAACTGGAAATTAAGTCCAAAAGGAACCTTCAAAACTATATAAATACGTGGAAATTAAATAATCTGCTCCCAAATGATCTTTGGGTCAACAATGAAATCAAGATGAAAATTTAAAAATCAGGTGATGGGGAGGAAGGCAGCAAATCACACTGCCATGTGTGTACCTATGCAACAATCTTGCATGTTATTCACATGTACCCCCAAACCTAAAATGCAATAAAAAAAAAACTTTAATTATAATTTATATTGTGAATAAATTTTTTGAGTGTAAGTTCTAAAAAAAAATTGCCTGAGCTAAACAACAGTAGAGACACAACTTATCAAAACCTATGGGGCACAGCAAAAGTGGTGCTAAGAGGAAAGTTCATAGCATTAAATGCATACATCACAAAGTCTGAAAGAGTGCAAATAGACACATCTAATTTCAGACCTCAAGGAATCAGAGAAACAACAAAAACCAAACACAGACCCAGCAGAAGAAAAGAAATAACCAAGATCAGAGGAGAACTAAATGAAATTGAAACAAGAAAATCAATATAAAAGATAAATGAAACCAAAAGCTGGTTCTTTGAAAAGATAAATAAAATGGATAGACCACTGGCAAGATTAACAAAGTAGCTCAATTAGAAATGAAATGGGAGATATTATAATTGATACCACAGCAATACAAGAGATCATTCAAGGCTACTATGAACACCTTTATGCCCACAAACTAGAAAATCTAGAGGCGATAGATAAATTGCTGGAAATATATGACCCTCCCAGATTAAATCAGTAAGAAATAGAAACTCTGAACAGACCAATAACAAGTAGCAAGATTGAAGCAGTAATTTAAAAATTACCAAAAAAAAAAGTCCAGGACTAGATGGATTCACAGCTGAATTATATCAGACATTTAAAGTAGAATTGGTACCCATCTTACTGAAACTATTCCCAAAGAAAAAGAAAGAAGGAATCCTCCCTAAATCATTCTATGAAGCCTGTATCACCCTAATTCCAAAACCAGGAAAGGACTTAACAAAAAAAGAAGACCAATATCCCTGATGAACACAGATAAAAAATCCTCAACAAAATACTAGCTAACTGAATGCAACAGCATATCAAAAAGATAATCCATCATGATCAAGTTGGTTTTATACCAGGAATGAAGAGATGATTTAATATAAACAAGTGAATAAATGTGATACATCACATAAACAGAATTAAAAACAAAATCATATGATCATCTTGATAGATGCTGAAAAGGCAGTTGACAAAATCCAGCATCACTTTATGATTAAAGCCTTAAGCAAAATTGGCATAGAAGGGGCATACCTCATGGTAATAAAAACCATCTATGACAAACTCACAGCCATTATTATACTGAACAGAAAAAGTGGAAAGCATTTCCCCTGAGAACTGGAACAAGACAAGGATTCTCACTTTCACCACTTCAGATCATAAAAGGGGAAGTCAAAATCTTCCTGTTTGCTGATGATATGATTATATACCTGGAAAACCCTAAAAAATAATCCTAAGAGCTTCTAGATCTGATAAATGAATTCAGTAAAATTTCAGGATACAAAATCATTGTACACAAATCAGTAGCACTGCTATACACCAACAGCAACAAAGCTGAGAGTCAAATCAAGAACTCAACCTCTAGGAGTTCAAGACCAGCCTGACCAATATGGAAAAACCCCATCTTTACTAAAAATACAAAAAATTAGCCAGGTGTGGTGGCACATGCCTGTAATCCCAGCTACTCGGAAGGCTGAGGCAGGAGAATTGCTTGAACCTGGGAGGCGGAGGTTGCAATGAGTCGATATTGTGCCATTGCACTCCAGCCTGGGCAACAAGACTGAAACTCTGTCTCAAAAAAAAAGAACTCAACCCTTTTTACAATAGCTGCAAAAAATAAATAAAATACTTAGGAATACACTGAACCAAGGAGGAAAACTACAAAACACTGCTAAAATAAATCACAGATGATACAAAAAAAAATGAAAATACATTCCATGCTCATGGACAGGTAGAATCAATATTGTGAAAATTACCATATTGCCAAAAGCGATCTACAAATTCAATGCAATTCCCACTAAAATATCACCATTGTTCTTCACGGAACTAGAAAAAAACAATTCTAAAATTCATATTGAACTGAAAAAGAGCCTGCACAGCCAAAGCAAGACTAAGTAAAAAGAACAAATCTGGAGGCATCACGTTACTAGACTTCAAATTGTATTATAAGGCTATAGTTACCAAAACAGCATGGTACTGGTAATAAAAATAGGGACATAGATCAATGGAGCAGAATATAGAGTCCAGAAATAAAGCCAAATACTTACAGCCAACTGATCTTTGACAAAGCAAACAAAAACAAAGTGGGGAAAGGATACCCTGTTCAACAAATGGTGCTGTGATAAATGGCAAACCACATGTAGAAGAAAGAAATTGGATCCTCATCTCGCACCTTATACAAAAACAAACTTAAAATGGATGAAAGACTTAAATCTAAAATCTAAAACCCTAAAAAATTCTAGAGGATAATATCAGTAAAACTTTTCTGCCTAAGACATTGGCTTAGGCAAAGAGTTCATGACCAAGAATGCAAAAGCAAATGCAACAACAACAACAAAATAAATACATGGTACCTAATTAAACTAAAAAGTTTCTGCACTTTGATTACAGCAGAGTAAACAGACCACCTACAGAGTGGGAGAACGTATTCGCAAAGGACTAATATCAAGAATCCACAGGGAAATAAAGAAAATCAGCAAGAAAAAACTCATCAAAAAGGGGCAGAGGATAGGAATAGACAATTCTCAAAAGAAGGTATACAAATGGCCAACAAACATATTTTAAAATGCTTACCATAACTAATTAGCAGGGAAATGCAAATCAAAACCACAATGAGATACCATCTTACTTCTGTGAGAATGTCCATAATTAAAGAAATCAAAAAATAATAGATGTTGGCATGGATGTGGTGAAAAGGGAACACTTTTACCCTGCTGGTGGAAATGTATACTAGTACAACCACTATGGAAAACAATATGAAGATTCCTTAAAGAACTAAAAGTAGAACTTCCATTTGATCTAGCAATCCCACTACTGGGTATCCACCCAGAGGAAAAGAATTCATTATATAAAATGGCACTTATATATACATTTTATAGCAGCACAATTTACAGTTGCAAAAATGTAGAACCAGCCTAAATGCCCATCAACCAACTGAATAAAGAAAATGTGGTACATATACACCATGGAATACTACTCAGCCATATAAAAGAATAAAATAATGGCAAATATAGCAATCTGGATAGAGTTGGAGACTATTATTCTGAGTGAAGTAACTCAGGAATGAAAAACCAAATATCATATGTTCTCACTGATAAGTGGGAGCTAAGCTATGAGGACACAAAGGAATATGAATGATATAATGGACTTTAAGGATGTGGGAGGAAGGGTAGGTGAAGGATAAAAGACTACACATTGGATACAGTATACACTGCTCAGGTGATGGGCTCACCAAAATCTCAGTAATTATGGCTAAAACCACCTGTTCCCCCAAAAACTATTGAAAGAAGTAAAAATAGTTAATTAACAAAAAAGAATATCTATAACATCTTCCTTAATAAGCAACAATTAAAAGGAACCCAAATATCATTCAGCAGAAGAATGGATTAAAAACACTGTGGTATATTCGTATGATAGAATATTTCTCAGCAACAAAAATGAATAAACTACTGATAAACACACAATATGGGATGGATCATACATAAACATGTTGAGCAAAAGTATCCAGACACAAAAGAGTACACATTATATTACCATTTATATTACCATTTATATTATGTTCTAGAACAATTAAGATAATTAAACACTTTGAACAATCAAGCATATGTTTAACTGAATTATCTAATGTATTTGATTAAATTATATTGAAATTGTTAAATTAAACAATTAAAATGATTTCTATGGTGATAACAATCAGATCAATAGTTATCTTTTTCAAGAACTTTCTCAGGTGATAGAAATGTTTTATGTCTAGTTTCAACTCTTAATTATACAGATGTATACAACTGTTAAAATTTTGCCGGGCACGGTGGCTCCTGCCTGTAATCCCAGCTCTTTGGGAGGCCGAGTGGGGTGGATCACCTGAGGTCAGGAGTTCGAGACCAGCCTGACCAACATAGAGAAACCCCATCTCTACTAAAAATATAAAATTAGCTGGACATGGTGGTACATACCTGTAATCCCAGCTACTCAAGAGGCTGAGGCAAGAGAATCACTTGAACCCGGGGGGCAGAGGTTGCAGTGAGTCGAGATCATGCCATTGCACTCTAGCCTGGGCAACAAGAGCAAAACTCCATCTCAAAAAACAAAACACAAAAAAATTCATTGAACACCAAAGATCTTTGGAGTATGTGTTTGTGTGTGTGTATAGTTTAAAAATGATTGACTACAGCAAAGACATGGAATCAACCTAAATGCCCATCAATGGAAAAAAAAAGTGGTACATATACACCATGGATTACTATTCAGCCATAAAAAATAATGAGATAATTTCCTTTACAGGGACATGGATGGAGCTGGAGGACATTATCCTTGGGAAACTAACACAGGAACAGAAAACCAAATACTATACGTTCTCACTTATAAGTGGGAGCTAAATGATGAGAACACATGGACACATAGAGGGGAACTACAGACAGTGGGGCCTCCATGAGGGTGGAGGGTGGGAGGAGGGAGAGGATCAGGGAAAACAACTAATTAGTACTAGGCTTAATACCTGGGTGACAAAATAATTTATACAACAAACCACCATGACACAAATTTACCTATATAACAAACCTGCACTTGTACCCCTGAACTTAAACTTTCTTTTTATAAAAAGTATTTTGGTAAAAAAAAAAAAAAAAAAAAAAAAGGAAAAAAAATAAAAACTGAAATTTTAACCAGATTTATCTTTAAAAATAATCTCATTACATGTTAACACAGTATTTTAATTAACAAATATCTGTATCTTCCAAAATGAAAGATAATTTAATCAAAAGAGTGGAATCGTTTTACATTTTTGGAAATCTCGCTAATGTCTGGTGTCATTAGAAAGCTAAATTCCCTAAAAAGATGATTGAATAGAGCTATGCAAATCTTTAGAAGCACCTTTCAGCCATATCAAAATACTAAATTCACCTTGATGAAGAAAACAGACAAATCAATTTATAGTTGAGTAATTTTCTGCTGCTAATCCCTATGATTAACCTATTGGCTCTCTACATTTTATCTCCATATATACTTCTGGAATTTCAATGATTTTTCAGTAAAGACATTATTTATATCATGCAGATCAACAAATTTTTGTATACTTATTTAAATGTTCAATAGGTAAAGAGTATTTTAGAATGCTTATTTTTACACTGCCACTCCATCAATTGTATTAATTAGAAACGTTTTAGCTTCAGGTAGTGGATAACTTGACTAAAATGTTTTTAAGAACAAATATAATTTTGTTTATTTAATAAAAATCTCTGAAGTCAGTGGTCTCAGAGGTGCCCCAGCATTTTAATGATGTCCTGAGGACCAAGAACTTCCTATTAGAATGATGGCTTTCATCCCTAAGCTTGCCACTTCTGGAGTTCTGCTACCTAAAGCAGAGTTTCCTTAGCAAGGAAGGAGAAATAGCTTTTGAACGGGCAGGCAAAAATATGTTTCCATTTTAATGCCCTATTTAAGGAAACTTAAGCCAGTCTTATCTATCATATGCAAAAGAAAATGTTGTAAACAATGACCTAATTGTTGCTACTTTGAGCTCTAATTATAATTAGAGTGAGCATGATTGCAGACATGCTTTCTAACCCACGAAGGCTCCCTCCTAAAATTTCAGTCTAAATCACAATTTATATGTTTCCTGTTTGTCTATCCTTTTCATCACTGTTTTAAAAAAATTTCTTAGCTGCACTTATGCACTTTGTCTTCTAGATAGCTTGATAATTAGCTCACCTCCTTTAATTTCTTAAAATTTTGTAGGCATTTTGATTGAAATGACATTGCATTTACAAAGTAATTTTGGTAGAATTGAAAATTGCATATAGTTTTGTAAGTTTTATGCAAAAGAGTTTCCTCTGGGCATTGATCAATCTATCTATAAGCAAGATCCTTGAAGAAGCTGACACTGTAAGAGAGAAAGAGACTTAAGAGTGGCTCACATCCCACCTAAAATGGTGACTGACAAATATCATGTAGCCATAACATTTAGAATTAGTAAAAACACTTACAAAGAAGAATTACATTATAGTGCTTTTTAAAATTTAAGTTTCTTTGAGCCAGGGTCTTGCTCTGTCACCTTGGCTGGAGTGCAATGGCATGAAAATAGCTCAATGTAAGCTTAAACTCCTGGACGCAAGCATTTCTCCCATCTTGGCCTCCCAAAGCACTAGGATCACAGACGTGAACCACCACACCTGGCAGGTATTATAATACCAAGCAAAGGTACAAAGGGAGAAATAAGAGATGAGCTGATTTTAATTGTTCATAGTGACTCCTAATTGGAAGTTTCTAAAACAAAACCAGAGGAATGAGATTTAGCCCTGAAGGAACATTATTTGGCACTAAAGGAACATTATTATGCTACAAGCACTGATATACTGCAATGAACTGTATTTGGACATCACAGAGAATTCCCATGTTAACAAAAATGAGGTCTGGCATCATCCATAAGAGTCTTATTCTCCCTTATACAATAGATCAGCATTCTCCTACAATGAGTCACAAAGTAACTGGGCTTTCATCAACAGTTAAGATTTATTGTGAGAATTAAATTATATATTGTATAAAGTGCTTGATATGTTGCCAGTCATATAGTGTGGGCTTAGTAAATAGTAACTATTACTATACATAGAGGAATATAATCATAGATAGTATTAATTCTACTTTATAGATGTGGATAATGAGGCTGAGATCCCTTCAATAGGTTTTTCAAGGTCTTCCGGATGATATACACCTGTCTGACTCCTAAATTGTTATGTTCTCACTATACTTTACTACCTGCATTATCTATCCAGTATCTTACACTAGGGAAGACACTTCCCAAGCTTTTATGTTAAGGATGATTACATCAAGGTGACAATTTCCCCCTGCCAAGACAGATATATAATGTGATCAGTCTGCTCATTAAAAAATGGGGAAAAAAACTTGAATTTGAAAGATTCCCCAAAACATGGAATCTATGGACATGAAAGTCATAATAAACACCTTCAATACATTTGTTTGATTTTAAGATTATTATAGAATCAGTGGTTGTTAGACATTGAAGATCCACCTAGTCTATGTCCTTTAAGTGATAGAATGACAACTGAGCAGGTGAGGAACTTGTAAGAGTTAGCACTAGAATCCAGGCCTCCTGAGTCCCAGGCCATTCCAGTTCTATGAACTAGTATTTTGGACAGAAAATGTGAATTGTACCAATCTGTGTATGAAAACCGTAATTTTTACAGCAACATTAAAAATCATTACATACTTTTCTAGGTTTAAAAATTGTTCAAAATATTTTTACATTTAAAATTTTTCTTTGTAGTTTGTTTTACTACAGCTAAGTAAACAGAGCAAACTCTTCCCTCATTCCCACTCTATTCCTTAGAATTGAAGAATTTGATGGGTATTCTTCCATCTTTTTGTCAATTCATTTAAATATTTGAAATTTAGATATTCAGCTTGGGAGGTTAGCTATCTGAATCATTTTCTACTTGTGTTTTTGTCAGTCAATACAAACAAATCTACTTAACTTTTAATAGCTGCTGCATATATTCAATTACATTAATACTTTATAACTTATCTTATTATTCCCTCATGATGATAATTTGTTTCTAATATTTCACAATTATTTTTCAGAAAAGTGCTGCAAGTAATTTCTACATGCTTCTTTGTGCACTTGTGTGCTGAGTCTTTCTCAGGATAGACACCAGGAATACCAGTATAATATCTAAACAAGGTTACAATCATACGTATATCTGCAGTGGATTGGTTCCAAGATATCCCACAGATAACAAAATTCACAGATGCTCAAGTCCCCGTCCACATTCTGCCATATATTTTAAGCCATCTCTAGATTATTTATAATACCTGATACAATATAAATGCTATGTAAATAGTTTTACAATGTATTGTTTAGAGAATAATGACAAAAAAAAGGTCTGTACATGTTCAGTACATAAGCAATATTTTTCTCCTGAATCCACAGTTGGTTGAATCCATAGTATGAAACCCATGGATACTAAAAAATGACTGTACATGCTGCTGCTAAATGGCCCTGTAAATTTATTTTGCCAATTTACACAACTTCCAGTAGTATATGAGAAAGCTTGACTTTCCAAATATGTGCTAATTCTTGACATTACTAATTCTTAGGTTTTACCTGATGGGCAAGGAATGACATTTTATGCTTCTATTTATTCAAATGTATGCAATTCATAGTATGTCAGCACAATATTTGTATTTCTTTCCCCTTTACTTATTTTTTACTTCTGTATTGATTGTCCTTTTCATATTATTTTATAAAATATCTGTATTTTCTTTATATTCATTCGTTATGTGTTATATAGAACAAACATATTCTTCCAAGTATTATTTCTGGAGAGCATGGAACTTTTTCTTACTTTTCATTTGACAAAATCAGTCATTCTTTTCCTTTTCAATGTTTATGTCTTTCCCACCTGAAGATTATAAGAATATACTTTACCTTTTAATTTTATATCTGGCTTTTTTAAGTTTAGCTTTTTTTATCCATCTCAAATGCAAATGTGAAGGATTATGTGGTTTCATTAATAAAATTATAGAATTACATTACAATGTAGTAAGCATTCAGGAAACAAAAGCTCAATTGTACATATATAATCTATATAAACATATGGATATATTATTATATGTGTATTTATATATTACATATAATATATATTATATATTATATAATATATATTATATATAACACAATTCTATATAATATATTATATATATTATATATCATACATAATTATATAATATATAATATATAAATATGTATATTTATATATTACATATAATATATAATCTATATAAACATATATATAATAATATATAAATATACATAAACATATAGATACATGTTTATATATAAACATAGATTATATATTATATGTAATATATAAATATACATATAATTATATATTTATTAAATATATATATTTTAAAAACCAGAAAATTTACCATTATCCCCAGAGGGTTTGTATTCATTTATTGGAGAAATAAGTCTGTCTACATTTAGAATGAACATTTATATGTTTGCACGTTTCTCCTATCTTATTTATTTTCCCCATTTCCCAAGCTTTGTGTTAATTTCATTTTTTAGTATATTTTGGCTTCTAATTTATTGTATTTTCTGCATATTGTTGAGTTGTCAACTTCTCTTTGTTCATTGTTCCTTTTCAACATACCGTATCTTTGTATTTCAATTGAAATTTTAATCCGTATAAAATTAATATTATACGTTACTTTGTATTTTACATGTGGAAAATACAGTTGATCATTTATGATATCTATCTACGATGAAATGTTAGCATGTTTTCACTTTTCTTCACTCCATACCCCTATCCTACAACACATGTACACACATATGTGCATACAGTTGAGATTCCCTGGAGTTTTCAATCTAAACTAATATTAAATTCTGTGACATAATACATTAGCAAATATTTAAAGAGAAATAAAAGTTTCGCTACTGTTCTTGGCAAAATGAAAACTAAATCTTGGGAGAGGAAGATATTGATCTCAAGAAAAGGTACAGAAAGAAGATAGCTCTTTAAAAGAGGTTTTCGTGAACTGCAAACTTTCTAACTCCTTAAATGTCCAAAATTTTCTTTATCCTCACACTTGTAAAGACAAGTGTACATGCATATGCATATATGTATGTATGTATATATGCATACATGCATGCATGCACATGTGTATATATGCATGTACACACCACACACAGACACGCAAAACAAAGAAATAATATCAAGAATATGTAAGAAAAATGTCATTTAATTTCAAAAGAGAAAGGGATAGAAACTGGTTATAGTATAAAAAGAAAGCCCAAAGCACATGGAAACTCATTAAACTATAGTCCTTCCCAGAGAAATGCAGAATAAAATAACTCTGAAATTTATATTTTTTCCAAAGAGGTGGGTATATTTTTAAGATGAAAATAATAATTCGCATTGACAAGGAAATATTCACTCTATCACATTTTTATGAAGATGGAATTCATAAAAAAGTTTTTGAGATTAATTTTATATAATAGATAAAAATTTTAAATATATATATTAATCCATTTCATTCTAGTACTCTATCAAAAATAATTCAAAGCGGTACATATAAGGATGTTTACTGTTATATTTATGTAATAGTAAAAAATTAGAAATCGCACAAGCATCCATCAATAAGAGATAAAAAAATATTATGGTACATCTATGTGACTGAATATTGTACAGCAAAGAAAGTGAATTACTTGTATATATAAGTATATAGATATATCTATACGTATAAATAATTTCATATATATCTTTATATAAACCAATTTCTTATATCTAATATAAGCCAAACTACTAAGGTAGATTATGTCTGTAGATTGAGACTAATTTTTTTTCTGCTTTCTAATTTATATACACTCTGTTAAATTTTCATTTTTAGTAGGCACATATATAATTTTATTTCTTAAATTTCTCTTCAAAGGAATGATGTCAGAAAAAAATGGCAGCGTAAGGAGCACCAAAAGTCTCACTCTCCACAGAAACCAAAGAAAAACTGGTATAAACAAAACCAACTTTTTCAGGATGTTGGAAACTAAGCAAAAGCTGTAGTAACTCAGGGACTACTTATTCAAGAAAAACAGCTAAATCTCAGGAAGAACAATGAGCTTTGTGGTATTTGTGGTATTTTAACTTACTCTCTCCCATTCCCTCTTCCCCAGTGGTAGACCTGAACATAATAGCCTGCATTCCTAATATCTGTATAGGAGGGAGGATAATGGATCTCATTTACGAATTATCCTTAGTTGATCTGTCAGGTTTTTTACTGGAAGGTCCACTCAAACGTTTGTCTTTATTTTGCCTGACTGGAATTGTCATGTGCTGAAACCTGTACTCAGGAGACGTTTATTGAAAACATTTACAGATAAATGCTTTAGTCTTTGCTGCTGAGGCAATGGATAACAGTTGCAGCAAACAATACACTAAGCAAAAAGCTTGTGAGGAAAGGCTGGGAAGTGAGATGTGTTGGGGAATAAGGGCTTTGAAAAGTTCCAATATATTTCTGGGATTATGGAAAGTCCTATGTAAGCATGCCAGGATTCTGCCCATGCTCAGGAAAGACCTGAGAAGGTACTAAGCTCTCATCTCTGGTTGACTTGGAGGCTCTATGCAAACAGGTAATGAAGGTTAAGACAGAGTTGTAAACTTCCTGGCTAAGTGTTGAAGGCATGCTTTTTTTTTTTCCAGAACCAATATGCAAAGACTGGGATATTTTTTGCTTCCAGACTTTAGGGAAATCTCTATCTGATCATTAGCTGACCACTAAGCTAATGGAACAGCAACTTCAGTGGGCACATATGATAAAAAATACATACTTTACAAAACTAATTCAAAGAATATAAACTTTACAAAATTAGCTCCCACGATAAACAATACCAACTTTACAATATTAGTTCAGAAAAGTCACTAAACAAACAACTACACTAAATAAGCACAATGACCATAAATCCCAGAAAGGGAGAAAATTAAAATTTTCAGAGTTTCCACATTATAACATTCAAAATGTCCAATATTCAGGAAAAAAAAATGAAGCATACATAAAAGTAAGAAAGTATGAGTTATTCAAAACAAGAAGAAAGAAATTAAAGATTAGAATGAAGTCAAATGTAGTACAAAATAGATAAATAATAGAGAAAAAAATGAAAAGTTGGTTCTTTGAAGAGGTGAAAAATTGATCATCCTTTAGCTAGACAAACCAAAGGGGGAAAAAAGTAATTTATTCTCAAATTACTAAAATTGAGAATAAAAGTGAGGATCTTGTTATTAACTTTACAGAAATAAAAAGGATCATAAACAAAATTTGAGTAATTATATGCCAGTGAATTAGACAACCTAGATATACTGGACAAATTCCTAAAATTACACAAACTATTACAGGAGAGAAAATATTTATTTCTAATCCATTGCTAGGTTTATAACTGAGTATCCTATAAGAAAACACAGATTTATAAGAGAAAATTTATTTGTTTGATTTATTTAATATAAGTTTTAAGTGACACAGGAGGCTTCAGAAATGAAAATCCAAAGAAATAGGAAAACCTATGTATTTTTATACTTAGAATTGATAAAGAGTGGATAGTCATGCAGAAATATGAGTGGAGGGCAAACTTGTATGATCTCATGGTAATAAACTGAGAGAAACTTAGCAATACCTGTTAGCGCAGATTCTTCTCTACATCCTGTGTCTTCAGAGATAAAGACATTCCTTTCCTCAAGGCATAGGGTGGATACCTCCTGAATGGTTTTATGGCCTATTTCAAGAGAGAGTCAGCTTGGTTTTATGGCCTGTTTCAGGAGAGAAGGTGCAAGGAGAAGGTGAGAACACTCTGCTGCTACAGTTGTTTTGTAAAATGCCAAGGTGTCCTATTTTAGGGTAGCATGCACTGAACTCTATCCCTACCAAAACAGATTCAAGAAGAAACAGAAAATCTTTTATAACAAGTAAAAAGATTGAGTAAGTAATCAAATAATTTCCAATGAAGTAAAGCCCAGGGCCAGGTGACTTCATAGATAACTTCTATTAAATGTTTAAATAAGAATTAATGCCAATCCTACTCAAATTATTCCAAAACATAAAAGAGGTGTGAGAACACTTCCTAACTTGTTCTACATGGCCAATATTACCCTGACACCAAAGTCAGAAAAACACACCAAAAGAAAAGGAAGCTACAGACCAATATCCCTTATGAATACGAATGCAAAATCATCAAGAAAATACTATCAAACCAAACTCAGCATCATATTAAAGAGAGTATACACCATGAGTGAGAATTATCTCAGAAATGTAAAATTGGTTTAAAAAATACATGATCATCTCAATATGCAGAAAAAGCACTTGACAAAATCCAACACTGTTTCATGACAAAAACACTCAGCAAACTAGGAATAGAAGGGAACTTTCTTAACACAATGAAAGGCACCTATGCAAAACTCACAACATCAAACTTAATGGTGAAAAATTAAGTTTTCCCTGTAACAACAGAAACAAGACAAGGATGGCTACTCTCACCATTTCAATTCATTATTGTACTGGAAATATCATCTAGTTACATTAGGCAAGAAAAGGAAATATAAACCATCTGGACTGGAAAAGAAGACATAAAACCATATTAATAGATGACATAATCTTATATATAGGAAACCCTAAATAATCCACCAAACAAACAAACTACCCAACCATAACTCTGCCAGAGCTAAAAGCTTATTTCAGTAATGTTTCAGGATGCAAGCTCAGTATTTTGTATTAAATACAAAATTAATTTTATTTCTATACATTAGCAATAATCAAACAAAGTGAAATTAAGAAAACAATTAAATTTACAATAGCATCAAAAATAATAAACTACTTAAGAATAAATTAAGCCAAAAAAGGCAAGACTTGTACACTGAAAACTATAAATCATTGCAAAAGAAATGAAGAAGTCCTAAGTAATGGAAAGATGTCCTGTGGTTATTGACTGGAGGACTTAATATTGTTAAGATGGCAATGATACACCAAATCACCTACAGATTCAATGCACTCTCTTTCAAAATTCTGTCTTTTTTGCAGAAATGGACAAGCTAATTCTAAAATTCATATAAAAATGCAAGAGACCCAGATACTCAAAACAATATTGAAAAACAAGAACAAAATTGAAGGGCTCACACTTCCCAATTTTAACACTTACTAGAAAGTCATTACAGTAATTAAAGCAGTATGATACTGGCATAAGGATAGACATATGGAATAAAGGCAGACAATGAAATAGAATTGAGCTTCTAGAAATGCACCTATACATCTTGGTCAATTAATTTTTGACAAAAATATGAAGATCATTAAATAGGGGAAAGAATAGATTTTTCAGGCAGATCCAAGATGGCCAAATAGGAACAGCTCTGGAGTGCAGTTCCCAGCAAAAACAACGCAGAGGGTGAGTGATCACTGCATTTCCAAACGAGTTATTATTGCCCACAGACCAGGAGATTTCTGGGCTGAAAAGTGCCACGGATTTCCAGCACAGCTGTTTCAGCTGGTGCAGTGGGTCTCCGCACAAAAGCTCACACAAATCTGGGTGGCCATTTCAACTGGTGCCTGGAACGCTTGGGAGACAGAGCCACCCATTCAACCGAAAAAAAGGGGGCTGAAACAGGGAGCCAGGTGATCTGGCTCAGCAGGTCCCACTCCCGCAAAGACCAGCAATCTGAAATGCTCTGAATTGAGAGTTTCACAGCAAGTGCAGCTGGAGCCAGGATGGTCCTGCTCTGTGGAGGGGAAGGGCATCCACCATTACTGAGACAGTCCACCACTACCAAGGCAGTCTGCCATTACTGAAGCAGTCTGCCATTATCAAGGCAGTCCGCCATTACCGAGGCAGTCCTCCATTACCGAGGCAGTCCTCCATTACTGAGGCAATCCGTCATTACTGAGGCAATCTGTCATTATGCCATTACTGAGGCAGTCCGCCATTACAGAGGCAGTCCACCATTACTGAGGCAGACTGCCATTACCGAGGCAGTTCTAACTATACCTCTATAAATGAAACCACAAGGAAGTTTGCACAGCAGCTGGGCAGAGCCCACGGTAGCTCAGCAATGCCTCTGCTGGCAGACTGTGACTAGGCTACAACCTAGCTGGGCAGGGCATCTCTGAAAAAAGGCAGCAGCATGTCAGGAACTTATAAATAAAGCCCCATCTTCCTAGGACAGAGCACCTGAGAAAAAAGGTGGTTATGGGTTCCACTGCAGAAGACCTAAACATACCTGCCCAGCAGCTCTGAACAGAACAATGGAGCTCACAGCTCAGCACTTGAGCTTCTATAAGGGTGAGACTGTCTCCTCAAGCAGCTCCATGACCCCTGCATATCCAAAGAGACACCTCATAAAGGAGAGCTCAGGCTGACATCTGGTGAGTGTCCTTCTGGGACGAAGATAACAGAAGAAGAAACTGGCAGAAACCCTTACTGTTCTGTAGCCACTGCAGGTGATACCCAGGCAAGCAGGGTCTGGCATGGACCTCCAGCTGTCTGCTAGCAGAGGGGCCTGTTAGAAGAAAAACTAAAAAACAGAAAGAAATAACTTCAACATCAACAAAAATGATGTCCACTCAGAGAAACCATCCAAAAGTCACCAACTACAAAGACCACAGGTAGATAGAGCCACTAAGATGGGAAGAAACCAGTGCAAAAAGGATGAAAACACCTAAAACCAGAATGCCTCTCCTCCTCCAAGGGATCACAACTCCTCACCAGCAAGGGAACAAAGCTGGATGGAGAATGAGTCTGATGAATTGACAGGAACAGGCTTCAGAAGGTGGGTAATAACAAACTTCTCTGAGCTAAAAGAACATATTCTAACCCAATGCAAAGAACTAAGAACCTTGAAAAAAGGTTAGACGAAATGCTAATGAGAATAAACAGCTTAGAGAAGAATACAAATGAACTGATGGACCTGAAAAACACAACATGAGAACTTCACGAAGCATACACAAGTTTCAATAGCCAAATCGACCAAGTAGAAGAAAAGATATCAAAGATTGAAGATCAACTCGAAATAAAATGAGAAGGCAAGATTAGAGAAAAAAGAGTGAAAAGAAATGAACAAAGCCTCCAAGAAATATGGGATTATGTGAAAAAACCTAATCCACATTTGATAGGTGTACTTGAATGTGATGAAGAGAATGAATCCAAGCTGGAAAACACTCTTCAGGATATTATCCAGGAGAACTTCCCCAA
>CAUYLG010027220.1:0-12543 GCA_963573385.1 Cacajao melanocephalus
CCCCACTCACCCCCCCCCCCCCCACCTCGCCACCCGCCCTGTCCCCGCTCCCCTCGCCGCGGCGGGGCCCCTCTCGCGGGCGCGTGGGAGAGGGTGAGAGGGTGAGGGAGAGAGGGAGAGGGAGGGAGGGAGAGAGAGAGAGAGAGAACGCACATGTGAAGGCTTTGCCTACATTCTCTAGTTTAGCCTAGTCCAGTAGAAAAATAATGCAAGCGGCATGTGGAATTTTAGATCTTCTAGTAGCCAAATTAAACTAAAAACAACAGATAGAATTCATTTGAACACTGATATGATTTGGCTCTTTGTCCCCACCCAAATCTCATCTTGTAGCTCCCATAATTCCCACATGTTGTGGGAAGGATCCAGTGGGACATGGCTGAATCAGGCAGGCAGGTCTTTCCTGCGCTGTTCTCATGATAGTGAATGGATCTCATGAGATCTGATGGTTTTAAAGATGAGAGGTTCCCTGCACAGGCCCTCTTCTCTTGTCTGCCACCATGTGAGACGTGCCTTTCACCTTCCACCACGATTGTAAGGCCTCCCCAGCCAGGTGGAACTGTGAGTCCATTAAACCTCTCTCTTTTCTAAATTGCCCAGTCTCAGGTATGTCTTTATCAGCAGTGTGGAAACAGACTAATGCAAATACTATTTATGTCCAAAATTATATCACTTCAACATCTAATAAATATAAAAAACATTTAATAAAATATTTCACATTTTACGTTGTTATAGAAATCCAATGTATGTTTTACACCCACATACAGCACATCTCGATTCAAACTAGGACTCATGCCAAGTCTTCAGTTGCCATATGTAACCATGACTACCATTTTGGACAGCACCTCTCTACTTAATTGTAACTTCTCTATCTAATATTCCTTTTTTTTTTTTTTTTTGAGTCAGAGTCTCACTCTGTCACCCAGACTTGAGCGAAATGGTGTGATCTCGGCTCTCTGCAACCTCTGCCTCCTGTGTTGAAGTGATTCTCCTGCCTCAGCCTCCCAAGTAGCTGGGATTAAAGGTGCCCGCCACCACACCTGGCTACTTTTTGCATTTTTAGCAGAGACAGGATTTCACCAGGTTGGCCAGACTGGTCTCAAACTCCTGGCCTCTTGACCTGCCTGCCTTGGCCTTCCAAAGTACTGGGATTACAGGCGGTGAGCCACTGCACCCAGCTGACTGTTCCATTTTTTGAGTGATTAGCTACTCTGTTGAATAAATCAATCGAACAATGAAATAGATTCACCTTCAATTCAATATATTGTCATTAACAGGGGTATAGAATGCCTTGATAAAAATTTCCAGAACTATGGCAATCTATCAAATGCCTCTCGCATTCTTCAAATCACACAGACTGCCTCCTATGCCTTCAGATGATATCATTGTGAAGATAAAAATAAAAAGCCCAAGGGAAAAAAAAATACAGAGCACAGAACTGATCCTACTTTGGCTTAAAGTTAATGTAATTTCCAATTCTAGGAGAATTTTTAGAGTAACAGGTAAATACATCCCTGAGGAAAAAGGAGGACAACCTCTCTAGGTCATAGCAATGATGTACATTCTCACTTTTCTAAAAAGTTATCTTAGCAGAAAAAAAGAATCCTTAGGAAATTCTCTGGAGCAAAATGGTAATCAGCTGTTAAAAGCATAAATTAAAGAAGTCAAACTGAAAAGTATGAAAGATATCATATGGTTGTAAAAAGAGCATGGATTCCAGAACCAAACAGACCTGAATTTGCAGTGTGAGCCATATGAAGATATCATATGGTTGCGAAAAGAGCACAGATTCTGGAATCAGACAGGCTTGGATTTATGCTGTGAACTTGCGCAGATGCCTCCTTGGTACCAGATTCCAAGGGGAATTGGGGGGAATTGTGGGGAATGCCATTTCCCTTGCAAAGTTACAGGGATTTAAATATGCCTAATACTATATAGAACCCTGATAGACAATAAGTATTTACCGACATATTTAGAGTGAATATCAATAATCTTTCTGATATAAATAGCTGCTGAATTAGTCTGTGAAAACCTCGAGAGTGAGACAAGTAAGCCATAGTGCACTGTCTGCCCATTCAAGCCAAAATGCTGTCCTCCAGTCACCTGCCAAGCCAGCTGCTGTACATTACAGGCATACATCTTCCTGCAAGGCATCCTGGGAAAGGCAGCTTCAGAAAGGTCAGCTTACTCGGGAGCAAACAAGCTCTCACAAACTATGGGTATCCTCTAGTCATAAACCCAGTTCTAGAAAACAGTATTTACCAGTTACAATATCGCTGGAGGGCTTGTGTGGGTCTCCAGATGCCAGTGAGACCCCAGCCCCAGCCAGTGTTCCAGGTTCTTGACATCGTTGCAAGAAAGAATTCAGAGATGAGTCAGAGTAAAGCAAAAGGCTAGAAGCTTTTATTGCAAAGTGAAAGTACCCACTCAAGAGCAAGAGTGAGAGTGAGAGTGAGAGTGAACTTGGAAGTGAGTTGCACACAATGGAGTTTGGGTTTCTAATTTAATGAGCTCTTCTAATTAAAAGGTGGAATCATGAGGGCTTCTAGGAAAAAGGTGACAATATCTTAGACTTGGAGTGCCACCCATTTTTATACTAAATATGGGCATGATCGGATCTGTCATGGCACAGGTGAATGAGTGATTTGGGAGAGTAATGAGTGTATAATTAGGTCTGGGGTAGGACCTCGGTCAAATCCAATGCCGTGTTGGTCTTTGCTGGTGTCAATCAGCTTAGCCCCCATCCTGTTAGCTAGGGTCCTATCAGCCCAGGCTCATCTTTGTCCTTGTAGCTAATTTTAACAGCTCCTTTCTTGCTGTTGGTGAAACTATTACTTGATATTTTCCTGCTTCTCCTGAAACTACCCAGCATTTCTATTTTATGGGCATTTTTTTAAATTAGGGGGTGAAATAATCATTAGATATTCGGGGGGGAAAAGGGCATTTCAGGGACCCCTGATTACTAACCCAAACTTTCTCTGTTATTTGGATTTGCCTGGAAACATCATGGACATGTCATTCTGACCAGGGTTTTGGCTGTTTTTTCTTATTTTGAGTTTTCTGTTATCCTGCAGTTTATCTGCCTAGTTCTTATTTTAACTATTGTTGGGTTTTTCTATCCTCCTGTCACCACCACTAGGACATTATGATGGTGACATCACTAGAGGACAGGAACACTTCAGCTCCATTATGATCTCGTGGGACCACTCTCACATATGCGGTCCATCAATGACAGAAACGTCATCATGCAGCAGAAAGCTGTCTATTCCATTTCAGATAAGGAAACTGAGGCTCAGAGAGGATGAGTAACTTGCCCAGCTCACTCCCCAAATTCAGGAACTGTATCTGGTTGCTATTACATAGTCGTGGTACCCACAACAATGCCTGTATTATTGAAGAGTGTTATTTGTTAAATAAATAATTACAGGAATAAAGGACTCCAAAACTGTGGTCTCTACATGTTGTTCTCAACCTTGGCTATGCATTAACATCACCTGGGGCGGGGAGGCTTTTTTAAATCCATTTTCAGACGACACCCCCAGGCCAAATAAATTAAAGTCTCTACTCCTCACAGGATTCTGATATGCAGCCAAAATTGGAGAACTCTGGTCTAGAGAAGTACTTTTCAGATTTCAATTTGAACTGAATCAGCTGGGGAACTTATTTAAATGCAGATTCTGGCTCAATGAGTCTTAAATGGGCCCGAGATTCTGCATTTCCAAAAAACGTTCTGGTTGCCTCTAAACTGCCTTTACAATACTGAAATTGTTATTTTCAGGAGGGCTGTTTCTCCCCAACTATGATGAAGATGCATCTTATGATGTGTTCACAGGAGAGGTGGTCGTGCTTAGTAATTAGGAGGATGGAGACTAGCTGAGATAGTCTGGCTTGGAAGCCTGCTACTGCCACATAATAGCTATTAATATAAAGTCTGGACAATTTTCTAAATTTCCCTGTGCCTCAGTTTTCTTGTATGTAAATCGGATATAAAAGAGTCCCTATAAATAAGTACTTACAGATACTAAATGTGTAGACACATGCAAAAGAGACAGTGCCAGGCATGTTGTAAGTGCTCGGTAAGAGTGAGTTAACTGTTGTTATTTACTGAGTATTTCTCATCTTTCTTAAGCTGGAAAGGTCAAGGGCTCTAGAGTTTGACTACCTGGGTTCAAATCCCACCTTCACTCATGTTAACCGTTTGGCTTGGGCAGCTGACTTAACTCTCTGCACCTGTTTCTTCAATGTGCAAATGGAAATAGTAAGATCACCTGCCTCTCAGGTTGTTCTAAGGATAAATTATACACCACACACTTAGAATACAGCCAGACTAAAAGGTAAATGTGCCACAAATGTTTATGATTGTTGTCATTATCGTTATTATTACCACGTGCCAGGCACTGGGGATGAGGAGGTAAATCAGAAACGGCAAGCGTAGCCCCTGTTGGAACTGAAAAGAAATCGCAGATGTAAAACCTTTGATTTAATGAGGTTTTACAGTGTCCAGTCATCCTTGAAGAGCAAGCAGAAAAAAGGAAATTCTGTCAGTTAATATCTCCTATATCTATAGTCATTCTCTTGGTTTACAGCAGTTATTTTTACTCTTTGCTTTAGGCCTCTCGTTTGCTTAAAACTGATGGTTTGAAAAGGAAAATTCATCTGGATTCCCTCACCGAGCTGACAGTCCACTGCCACCGTTATTACAATGATTTATCACTACTCTGTCCATGCGGATGGTGACAGGCAAAGGAAGGGGTTTGCCATCTGACGTCCTGACTTCGATAGACACATTCCCCAGAAAAAGCAGCTTCTATCTTCCAATCTCACGTTCTAAGAGCCATCATCCCTGGTCCAGCTGAACCAAAACCTCCACAAGACGCATCAGATAATGATTAAACTACTATTTATGTAAGTAATTGCCAGGTACGCTACATGAAAAGAATTACATTTATCAAACAGTTACCAAATAGTAATCACTAAGATGTATTAGTGTGTTTCCTGAATAGCAGCATATTCATTATAGAGAGTCAGCAAACATAACTCCCAGTTTCTGCTTTCTACTCAGCATACCGTAATGTCTCTCCCTCAGATTCAGGAACGCTGAGAAAATAATTCTTGTGAGTAGAGATTGATGCAAATGAGAATTATGAAGTATGTATTGTTTACATTCTTTGTATTCATTAACATACACATTCACTCTGTAAGCTGACAACAATAATGACTGAAAAGGGAGTTGAAAATATTACGTGCAAGTTAGAGTTTGAGAAACTGATATGAACAGGAGATGGAAATAGTGGGTAGAAGAGGGCGGTTCCCTGGCAAAGGCCCCACACTCCAGCCTGGAGGCCCGCAGCCCTAAGTGGGAACAGGCGTTTCTGTTTTCGCACCCAAAATGTTGCCTTTTGGCCCACCATGGCCCCCATCCTGGACCCATATGAACGTGAAACCCCAGGCTCCACAAGCAGACCAACGGCGGAAGCACGCGGCAGACAAAGAGAGGAGGAACATCTGAATGCCAGGAGTTCAGCTGGGGGCAGCTGGAGAGGGGTCAGCCACTAGACAGCCAGGCTCCAGGGAAAGATCATCTTCCCACTCTATCCTCCCTTCTGGCTCCTCATCCATCCCACTTAGAGTCACCTCCACCACTCAAGAAAAACCTCCACATTCACTCAAGAAATACTTCCACATTCACTCAAGAAAAACCTCCACATTGATCCTTCAAGCCCTGTGTGACCTGAGTCTTTCAGGATGCTGGGCAAGAGCTCAGGATATAGAAAGCTGTTACACTGACACAATGACCTTGCAAAAAGGGAGAGGGTCCATTGAGCTGGTTAACACTCGGTCCGCCAGCAAAGCTAAAAGAGCATTGTAACACTGGGGCAGCAGACACCCACCCTTAGACACTACCATGGGGCCGGAGCCCAAAGCACTTACCCCAGCTCCTGCACCTGCCCGTCTTCGTGCTCCCTCTCTTCTCAGAGGTTTGAGCAGCAGCAGCAACCAACCAGGTGAGCCATACCCCCGTCTCACGTCCTGCAAGGGGGATCAGGGAACTCTCCCATTTCCGTACTTTCTGTATTTGTTTCTTAGGGCTACCATAACAAATGATCACCATTTGACAGCTTAAAACAACAGAAATTGATTTTCTTGCAATTCTGGAGGTGAGATATTCGAAATCAAAGTGTGGCAGGCATTCCTTGGCTCCTGGTTGCATCACTCCTATCTCTGCCTCTGTCTTCTCATCTCTCTGCGTCTCTCTTTTGCATCCCTTTTATAAAAACACCTGTGTTCAACAAATTTTATGGGAGGCTATTAGTTTAGATTAATCACCTGCCTGAGGCCCCAGCATCAGACCCAAGGAGAATGGAATCACTTGTGCTAAGTGGCACATAATTAAACTGAACTTTGAAATGGGTCAGTTTTCAAAAAAAAAAAAAAAGAGAAAGAAAGAAAAACCCAGGAGATCCCAGTTAACCTGAGTCAGTTTAACTTAAAAGTCCTCTCTTTTTTCACCTTAAAAGGAAAGTAACTTTGAAATTACCAGCCTGCATTTTTCCCCCTGATTCTGCTTTCTCCAGACCTTTTCTGGCTCTAATGCCAAACCCTTTTTTCTCAGCAGCTGAACCTAGCCCAACTCAGCCAGCAGCTGCTTTTGCAAAAATGGTCTATTTCTGTGCAGAAGCGTATGTGTCATAAAGCTAATGAGGCTTAAATTCAGGGCCCTGAATAGCAGGGACTCTCTCAAGGGGGCCGCAGTCATTTTATATCCATAATCTGTTATTATTTTTCTTAAAGAGGGCTCCCAAAATTGTAGATGTTTCAGGCCTTGAAATCTTGGATTCACCCCATCTTTCATAGTATATCCAATAGCAGTAATAATTTAGATAATAGAGGCTCGACATGTATTAGTCAAAATAATATAACACCTATCACGCACCAACACTAGACACAGGCACAATCTTTGCCTTCAAGAAGTTCAAAGTATGTTGGAAAACAGAAATACTAATAAAATAATCATGAAATAACTGTGATGTCATGACTTATTTAAATGATATGAAGCTACATAGTTTTAAGATGGGACAGGTGGGAGATCTGATGAAGGCAGAGAGTTTTATGGGGAAGCAATAGTGGGGTCATGATCTAAAAAGAAGGAGAATTAATTAGGCACAGGGGAGAGAAGTAGGAAGGGAATTTTCCAGGCTAAGAGGATAGAAGTGCTATAGAGAGAAAATTGTATGTCCAAGGAACTGAGTGAAGGTAAATTAGCTGCTGCACAGAGTGAGGAAGATGTCGGTATAAAATGAGCCTGGGAAGGAAAACCAACCATGCAGAGCCCCATGAGCCCTATGAAGATGTTCAGCCTCTATTATAAGAACAAGTGAGTCTGAGTGTTGAGCCGGGGGAGGGGAGCACAGATAAGAGTAATGACATGATCGGATGTCTATTAAGAAATATTCTGGCCGTACTATGGAAGGTGGCAAGGGCAAAGCAGGGGTGTGTAAGAAGATGCAAGTTGCAGGCTATCAGGGAAGACCAGGGAAATGGCGGCTGTGGTGTGGTGGGTGGTGGGAGCAGTGGGAAAGAAATGAAAAGAATTGCAGAGACAAAGAGACATCAAAAGTAATATCCTCAAACTTGTTGCAGAATTGGCCATGGGAAGTAATGATGAAAGAGTTGTCAAGGATAATGTTAGAGGCTGAATATTTATGTCTCTCAAAATTCAAACATTAACATCCTAACCCCAACGATGATGGTATTAAGAGGTGGGGCCAGCCCAGTGTGGTGACTCATGCCTGTAATCCCAGTACTTTGGGAGGCCAAAGTGAGTGGATCGCTTGAACACAGGAGTTTTAGGCCAGCCTGGGCAACATGACAAAACGCTGTTTCTACCAAAAAATATATTTTAAAAAAATTAGCCTGGCGTGATAACACATGCTCATAGTCCCAGCTACTCAAGAGACTAAGGTGGGAGGATCATTGGAGCCAAAAGGTGGAGGTTGCTGTGAGCCATGACTATGCTACTGCACTCCAGCCTGAACAATAGAGTGAGACCCTGTCTCAGAAAAAAAAAATATGGGGTCTTTGGAGGGTCATTAGGTCATGAGGATGCATCCCTCCGGAATAAGATTAGTGCCCTTATAAAAGAGACCCTAGTGAACTGCCTTGCCCCGTCCACCATGTGAGAACACAGCAAGAAGAAACCTATGAACCAGTAAGCAGGCCCTCCCAAAACAACAGATCTGTCAGAACCCTGATCTTGGACTTCCCAGCCTCAGGAAATATGAAAAACAAATTTATGTTGTTTAAAAGCTACCTAGTCTATGGTGGTATTCTGCGATAGCAGCCCCAATGAACTAAGACAGAAAACTGCTGGATCATTTGGGTTGTACCACTGAATAATGATATGTTAACTGGGATGTAGAACTCTGGAAGAAAACCTGTTTTTTTGGATTGGGAGGGGAGGGTTGATGAGTTTCAGCCTCTTCTGGGACTTATTGAATTCACAATGACCTTGAAGCATCCAAATAAAGATGTCAAGAGAGAGGTTGGACAAGAGGATTCTGAAATGAAGACATCAATCTGGTAACTGAAGTCCTGGGTGTGGATGAGACCACAAAGGGAAAGAAGACAGTGGAATAAAAGAGATGAGCCCCAAACCAAGCCTAGAGAAGCATCATCTGGCTAGGTAAAGAATGATCTAACTACAAAGGAGAGAGAGAAGGAGCAGCAGCGGGGGGACAACCAGGAGAATGTGGGGTCACGGCAGTCCAGAGGAGAAGCATGTGGTGAGTGAACGGAGCTGAGAAGGCAAAGAAGGTGGGGAATGGACGTCATCGGGTTTAGTGGCCTGAAGGTGCTACAGCCGAGCTCCTCAGGGAACGTGCTTAACGAGGGCAGAAGCCAGATTGGAGTGGCTCCATGGGGAGGGAAGATAGAGTGTGGTGCTGCAAGGATGTGGGGTTGAGGAGAGTTTATTGGGTGTGTTTGTTTCCAATTATGTTGTTGCTTTGGCTTATTTCTGTTCTCTAATGCCAGAGGAAAAAAAAGGTTTCATAAGCCAGTGAGAGAATGTTTTTGAGGGAGCAATTTGATTAAATGAGAGGGAAAAGGATCATCAACGGCATCAGGTTTGAGAGAAGGAAGGAGGGAATGAAATTCGGTTTTCAGGTGGTGGAATCAGCCCAAGACAGGAGAGACATTCCTCTGTTGTAACAGGAACAGAGGTGGGAGAGACGGAGGCAGTGAGTTGCATGGGAAGAAGGTGTCTTCTGATGCTTTGTTTCCTGCTGGGAGTGAGGGGGCAGCAGGAAGAGAGAGAAGAGGTTTGCAGAGAGTAAAAGAAGGAATCTGAAAGATTTCAGCAAGAAGTTAGCTCTGCAGACACCAGGTGATATGGTTTGGCTGTGACCTCACTCAAATCTCATATTGAATTGTAGCTCCCATAATTCCCACGTGTTGTGGGAGGGAGCCAGTAGGAGATCATTGAATCATGGGGGTGGTTTCCCCCATACTGTTCTCGTAGTAGTAAATAAGTCTCATGAGATCTGATGGTTTTATAAGGAGTTTTCTCCTTTCACTTGGCTCTCATTCTCTCGTCTGCCACCATATAAGGATATGCCTTTTGCCTTCTGCCTTCTGCCATGACTGTGAGGCCTTCCCAGCCACAATCCATTAAACCACTTTTTCTTTATAAATTACCTAGTCTCAGCACAGGTGTCTGAGCCTCATTCTTTCCCAAGTTTCTCTTGCTTTTTATGAAATGATTTGTACTCATATCACAGGAGGCCCTTGGTGTGAGCAGAGGTCCAGGCAATAGGACTTTATTTCCAGTCTCCAGGCTGTAGTCTGCCTTAGCAGATTTGAAGATTTGAATACCTCTTTGAGGCAAACCATTTCTCTCTTCGAAGAAAACCATGAGGGTTTTTTTTTTTTTCTTTTTTGAGGAAAACTGTAAAGTCATTGTAGAGGGGGAAATGAGGACTTGTTGGTCAAAGGACACATTATTACACTTAGAGAGGAAGAATATATTTCAAGTGATTTATTGTACAGCAAGGTGACTATAGTTAATCCTCATACATTGTAGTTTTGAAAAATGTTAAGAGAGGATGTTATGTGCTCTTGCCACAAAATAACTATGTGAGGTAAGGCATTTGCTAATCAGCTATATTTACCATTCCACGATGTGATTATATCACAATGTATATATACACACGATGTATATATGTATATACTATGTATTTATGTGCTACATATTCCACAATGTGTGTGTATATATACACACACTACATCATATTATACACATGATAAAAACCTAATGTTATTTGTAAATTTAAAAAATAAAAATACTTTAAAAACAATAAAGCCACACAAATTGGAACAGACATTTTAGAGGCCCAGCTAAATGTTCTGCCTGGTGATGTAAACTGTTGTGTGCATTTGAGCCAGAACAATGCTTCACTAGGTGGCTTTGGCTGGGGAGAAACATCGGTTTGGTCTGTTTGGATTCAGATGTCATGGGGGCTGTGAGCTGTCACTTGTTCTTCAGGAGACATCTGTACAGTAGTCCCCCTTATCCACAGGGGATACATTCCAAGACCCCTAGTAGATGCCGGAAATCCTGGATACTACCAAATCCTGTATGTACTATGCATAAATTTCTGTTTTCTTCTTCACAATTTCACAGATAGAAGATTCATTCTTAGCATATATCTTTGCAACTACAGCATGACTTTTTTTCTTTCCTGAAGTCTAGAACTTTTACCTCTTCACTTAAAGGAAGCAGTTGTTGGCCATTCAAGCTGCCACCATTCCTACTCTTGCACTTTGGAGCTATTATTAAGTAAAACAAGGGTGACTTGAACAGAAACACCGCTACACTGCAGCAGTTGATCTCATCACCGAGATGGCTAAGTGTTTAACAGGCAGGGAGCATAAACAGCATGAGGACACTGGACCAAGGAAGAACTCACTTCCCCGTGGGAAGGCTCCGTATCTCATCGACCTACTCAGAATGGTGCACCATTTAAAACTTTGGAATTGTTTATCTTTGGAATTTTCCATTTAATATTTTCAGACTGCAGTTGATGGCAGGTAACTAAAACCACGAAAATGAAACCATGGCTAAGTGGGACTACTCTATTCTTACTTGCACTTTGATTCTAAGTCAGGAGACAGACTAATCCACATAAAGCAATTAGCAAACTGTTCATGACAAGTAGAGACAGAAGTTCAGAAGAGAAAATGCAGCAGTGGTCAGTCATCAGGGAAGTTTCTAAAAAGGATGTACTTGGATGAGGCTTTGAAGGACAGAGAGGGTTGGGGACCTGATGGGGAAAAACAAGCATTTCCTGCCCACAAGGGGAGCAGCTTGTACATGATTTCTCTGCACACTGGTCTGGCTTCATCACTTACTTGCTGCGTAGCCTTTGGCAAATTACTCAACCTCTGGACACCTTCTCATCCCTAACTGCAGCAAGATCATATTGGTACCTGTCTGTAAGGCTATACTGCTGTACTGAGGTAATTCTTATGATGTTCTTACCACAGTACTCGGGTCATACAAAGCATCCTGGAAGGATGACCAGTATTTTTTGGTGTTGTTATTATTGTGTGCTAGAACATTAAAAGGACAACTATTTGCACATTCCAAAGTGAACATGGAGGCCACCAAACCAGACTGGCCAAGAAGGTGTAAATGGACACTTTGCGACTCCTAGTCCTCACTCATCCCGAGGGAAGAAAAGAATAATGAGACACTTTACAAAAGAAGACATATATGAGGCCAACAAACATATGAAAAAATGCTCATCATCGCTGGTCATTAGAGAAATGCAAATCAAAACTACATTGAGATACCATCTCAAGCCAGTTAGAATGGCAATCATTAAAAAATCTGGAGACAACAGATGCTGGAGAGGATGTGGAGAAATAGGAACACTTTTACACTGTTGGTGGGAGTGTAAATTAGTTCAACCATTGTGGAGAACAGTGTGGTGATTCCTCAAGGACCTAGAAATAGAAATTCCATTTGACCCGGCAATCCCATTACTGGGTATATATCCAAAGGATTATAAATCATTCTACTATAAGGACACATGCACACGAATGTTCATTGCAGCACAGTTTACAATAGCAAAGACCTGGAACCAACCCAAGTGCCCATCAATGGTAGACTGGACAGGTAAAATGTGGCACATATACACCATGGAATATTATGCAGCCATCAAAAACAATGAGTTTGTGTCCTTTGTAGGGACATGGATGAACCTAGAAACCATCTTTCTCAGCAAACTGACACAAGAACACAAAATCAAACACCGCATGTTCTCACTCATAGGCGGGTGATGAACAATAAGAACACATGGACACAGGGAGGGGAGCACTACACACTGGGGTCTATTGGGGGGAAATAGGGGAGGGACAGCAGGAGGTGGGGAGTTGGGGAGTGATAGCATGGGGAGAAATGCCAGATATAGGTGAAGGGGAGGAAAGCAGCAAATCACACTGCCACATGTATACCTATGCAACAATCTTGCATGTTCTTCACAT
>CAUYLG010027223.1:0-22421 GCA_963573385.1 Cacajao melanocephalus
CCCACCCCTGCCTCACCCCCGCCCCACACACAAAAAAACAACAGAAACAAACCTCTGTCTTCTTTCCTTCTTTGGTGCTGGGGCACTGAATTGTGCATTGCTGCTGTGATCATCAGAACATTAGTTCCCAGGTGAGTGTCAGCAGCTGTGGACAGTGCGGAGTGCTTCAGGCACCATAGGGGAGCACACTCTTCCTCTGACTGTCTCATGTTTCTAAGCTCCCCTTGGTTTTAAAATAAACACTGATGTACTGTCCTTTCCAAGGTTGGAGCTTTCAGTTACTTCCCTTTTGTGAACAATGGCACCAAAAATATCATCTCCCAGTAGTCTATTTAATTCAAAAAGCTTCATAAAACATCAGGTAAGTTAGTGTTAGGTGCTTATTTAAGACATTCTCTAGATGCGGGCATCCAGGGCTAGACATCTGGCATTTAATCAGAAGTGCTGCCTTCTAGAGACAGCTACTGCCAGTGTCTCTGTTATTTTTATAGTTTTGTATCAGATCAAATTAGCATAATAAATGTTAGAAATGGATAGCCACTGGTGAAAATGACATGCCTTGTTAATTAGCATAATGGATGCTGAAAATACATTCTTCCACTGAATAGCTCTTTAGACACTTGAGGAGGGTGACTATTTCCTTTAAACGAATGTTTCACAATCCTTAGAGATCCGTATTTTCCTTTAATACACATAAAAGTGTTATGGATATTAATGTCATGTGCGATTCAGTTTAACATATCAGAGTCAAGAATTTTTGGATGAAGTACTTCTTTTTTTTTTTTCTTCATTTTATGCACTTCTCCCTCTCCGTCATCTCTTCTCTCTGCATCTTCAGTGTCACTGCCCCAAGTCAGTATCTGGTGTGAACATCTCCAGCACTATCAACCATCCTGTGTTGGAGGTGTCTTCTGAGCTCATTGCTGTCTTATCCACCTACTCAGGCTTGGCAGTGCCCCTCCTAGAATGTGGTACCTAAGTAATGATTTTTCTATGTGATCTGATGAGGATTAGGAGGACATTGTGCCCGGCACTACCGCCAGCTTGGATCTGGCTCAGAAATTCTTTGGGGTGAAGGGAGAGAAGGGGGTGGGGTGGGCTGGTGCCAGAGTAGTGAGCAGCCACTGTAAGACTGCAGGGAGCAGTGAAGACAGAAGGCCTGTAACTCCTTTCCAAGGGGTAGCCACCACTCAGCTCCGGCCACTTGTCTGTGAGCTGATTGTGCCTGTCATTTCCAGGCATCACGTTGGGAGCTTGAAATCAGCCATGGTAGGAGTATTTACACCATGGCAAATGCTATACAGGTCAGGAGCTTTTGTTTTTCCTCTATAGAGAGCCAGTTGTTAACATTTACCAGCACACCAGTGGCTCCAGCTGATGGGTTTCCCATAGGAATGTGGGGCTGAATTTGTCAACTTTTGTGATTACTCAAGACAAACTGGAAATCTGGATTTTTATGTAAGACTTCCAGATTTTTAAAATTCCACGTGAGTGATACAATAGTCCTCTTCCCAGGATTGGTCAGGTAAGTGTCTATCTAGTATGTACTTTTTGGTCTAGTCTCAATACTTGTATTAGTAAAACCTAAAATAACAGTAGATTAAAAAAAAATAACCTCTATCAACTACTCTCCCTCCCTTACCATACTTGTGAATTACTGTAGCAATTCTGTAATAGCTGAAAAGGTGGAATATAACATGACACCATCTTCTACATCTGTCATTATATCGGTGTGGAAATTAATTTAGGTATGTGTGTAGTTTTTTCCCATTTAGATTTTCTGTTGTTAAAAGACAAAGGCCACATATTTTCTTTATATTCTTTTGCTTTCTTAAAGATTTATGTTGCACATTTATGAAATACTTGTTGACTTGGCATTTGATATGCGTGTAATATGTAGAAGCAATAGATTTGGGGTTTATACTTTTATAGAAACCAAATCAAGCTTGAAATATCAAACTTACATCCTTAGTGGCTTTAGATTTATTGTAACTGCCTTTTTATTGGATCAAACTGTTGATTCCTTGTAAATGAAATGAATAAATCTTTACATTTGAAATCCGGTGAAGTACCATTTGTTCTTCTAGGACTGCCTGTTTCTTCAAACCTTACATATATGTGTTTTTTTTCTCTCTTCGGAAAATGTTGCTTAAATGCCTTTTCTTTTGTGGACCTTACCTTGTTTAACTAGATGGCAGTTGCTTTTAAAATGAATTGAAGAGGCCAAAAGTCTGTTCTGTTCACTAATAAGCAGGGTTAAGAGGAACATTTTTTCAGTTCTCTAGCAAAGTACTAGTTTAGGGTGCTTTGAATAAAGCATTTTAAGTTAGAAAAAAAATATTCAGGAGGCCAGGCAGGATGGCTCACACCTGTAATTCCAGCACTTTGGGAGGCCGAGGCGGGTGGATCATGAGGTCAAGAGATCGAGACCATCCCAGCCAACATGATGAAACCCTGTCTCTACTAAAAATACAAAAATTAGCTGGATGTGGTGGTGGGTGCCTGTAATCTCAGCTACTTGGGAGGCTGAGGCAGGAGAATCTCTTGAACCCGGTAGGTGGAGGTTGCAGTGAGCCGAGATTGTGCCACTGCACTGCAGCCTGGCAGCAGGGAGAGACTCCGTCTCAAAAAGAAAAAAATATTCAGGAGGACAAACTGGATTTTTAGAGTAAAATGGCAGACTGAACATATGCATCCAGCTTTCCTTTTGTCAAAAATCTTTTAAAATAACAAGAGGTAAATACTTTAAAACATCTGGAACAGTACTAGAAAACTTGAAAGGATGCCTACCTCTAGTAAACTAAAAGTTATGAAGAATTCTTGGAAGACTGAAAACAGATGGGATTATATTGACAAAAGGAAAACAAAAACAAAACAACTGTAACTCAAAACACAGGTGCAAAAGAAAAGGGAGAATTTAAAGCTGAGTTTACAGTGACTAACAACCACCAACAGGAAGGGGCCCTAGAGTAATATTTAGGAAATCAAAGCATTATATTTACACAATGGTGTCTGACTAAAAACTGAGAACTGTGTCTGGGGAGGGATCCTTGAGTGAGTATAGGGGCCTGAGAGAGAAGCAGAGCAGAGCATCAGATCCCTGTGGGCTCACGCAATAACAAGGGTCCTGGGAAGGAAATGTGGGCTCTGTAGCAGGCAGTGTCTGTGAATGTCCTTCACCACTGGAGGAGAGACTGTTTGGCAGGTTTGGTGTTTGTCTGCCACTCTGCCTCCCTGCTGTTCACTTGTATACCATAAAGCAAAGCCCATCATTGGACACTTTCTGTCCTCTTACATAGAGCCTGCAGGTAGCTGGCCTTCCCCAGGAGAGCATTAATACCAGACAGGAAGCGTGCAGTGGTTTCCCCTGTTGATTGGCCCAGTCTTTTATTCCAAAGTGTGAACGCACGTCAAAGGATCACCAGACATTTGAGGAGAATAAATAATATGAAAGAAAAGGCCCAGAGTAAGCAGACTTTGGGGAACATAACAGAAAGCTAAAAACACTTTGGTCAGTATCTTCAAAGAGATTTGAGCTACTGTATAGTAAATCTAAGTAGCCTGCTGTGAAAAAAGATCATTTAGAGCAACAAAGTTCATGGACATTAAAAAATGTGTTGATTGAACTTAAAAGGTTAATTAGGTCAGCTTGAGAAGCAAATGGAGAGAATTAAAGGCAAAATGAGCGATCTGGAAGATAGGCAGCAAAACATTGCAGAACAGATCAAAAAGTCAGAGATGGGAAGTAGGACAAGGAAAGGAACAGGCATGAAGATCAACTCCAGAGTCTTAACATGCGTCAGATGCATGTTCTGGTGGGCTAAGGCCAAGAAATATTGAGAAAAGATGCATTTATTAGAAAAATGAGAAGTAAATGAGCCAAATGAATGCCCTCTACTACAAGACAAACCCAAAACAGAAAGAAGAAAACTTTTTTCCTCTGTTTTCAGTTAAGAACAGTTTTTCACTGTACTGAAATTTTGTATTTTTTGACCAGTTCAGTCCTTCCAAAAGAAAAAAAGTTGATCTCTACTTTTACCTTTTTTTTTTTTTGAGACGGAGTCTCATGTAGTCCCCAGGCTAAAGTGCAATGAATGGCATGATCTCGGCTCACTGCAACCTCTGGCTCGCGAGTTCAAGTGATTCTCCTGCCTCAGCCTCCTGAGTAACTGGGATTACAGGCATCCACCATCATGCCCGGCTAATTTTTGTATTTTTGTAGAGATGAAGTTTCACCGTGTTGACCAGGCTGGTCTTGAACTCCTGACCTCAGGTGATCTGCCAGCGTTGGCCTCCCAAAGTGCTGGGATTACAGGTGTGAGCCACCACACCTTGCCTACTTTTATTTATAAATGAAAATCAATAAACCTAAAAAATACAACCAAAAACTATTTTCTAAAATAAAACAATAAAACCTTTGGTGGATTCATTAAAAAAAGAAGAAAATATGTAATTACAGAACATCAAAAACAAGAAAAGGGACATTACTGTGTATATAGATGAGATTACTATGCAAATGTATGCACATGTAACCAAAAAAATGGAAAATATAGAATGATTCTGTTTAAATCAGAAAGAGGTTGAAAACCTTAAATTGGTCAATAATCATGGTAAAAATTTAATAAGTAGTCAGAGATATAAGGCCCATGTGGTTTTATAGGTGAATTTTACCAAATCTTCAAGAAACAGATTTCCCTATGTTATGTGACTATAGTATAGAGCACTTTCTAATTCCTTCTGTGAGGCTAATATAACATGATAGTAAAGCCAAATAAAACACAAAGTATATGTGTATAAAATCGAGTACATAGATATGAGAGTACAAAATTAAATTACAAAATTTCAGGCTAGTAATACATTGAAAGAGTAACATATCCCATGTCCAAGTAAGCCATTTGCATTACATGAATGCAAGGATGATTCAATAATAGTAACTTTTGTAATGTAAATTATATTACTTTAATAGATTAAAGGAACAAATTCATATAATATTCATGACAGATGTCTAAAAAAGTATTTCATGAAATTCAGCACCTATTGGTGATAAAAACTCTTAGTAAGATGTAAATCAAAAGAAACTCTTTAATTAATAAAATATATCTTTTAGAAACTTACAATGAATATGTCTAATGGTGAAGCAGGTTAAGTTAGGAGCAAGGCACAACTCAAGTAGCATTGAACTTGAGGTTGTAGCTAGTAATTTTTCTTAAAAAAAGGATATATAAAAACTGAAATGTAGGAAAAGCTATAATTTTCAGATTTCATAATAGTTTACCAGAAAATCATAACAATAAATAGGGGGAAAACTTCCTAGGAATAAGAGACTTAAGTAAGGCAGCTGGTTATAACAGTGATATATAAAAATCAATATTATCTCTGTTCACTTGCAATAATCGGTTAGAAATTATCTCAAAAATCTCAGGGCCGAGTGCAGTGCCTCATGCTTGTAATCCCAGCACTGTAGGAGGCTGAGGTAGGGAGGGTTGCTTGAAGCTAGGCATTTGAGACCAGCCTGGTTACCATAGCAATACCCACATCTCTTAAAAAAAAAAAATCTTATTCACACATCAACCAAAGACTTCAATTATTTAGGGAAATATCTAATAAGAGACATGTCATGACCTTTGTGAATAAATTATAAAACTACTGAAATAGAAATATGGCATGTATTTTCTTTTATTCAGACATAAAGGTGATCTGAATAAAAAGAAATATATGCTCTATTTCTACATAGGAAAATTCAGTAAAAGATGTCAGTTACATTCAAATTAATCTATACATTGAGTGTGTCCTAATCGGAATATCAAAAGTAATATTTTTAACTGATAGGCTGATTCTGAAATTTACCTGAAAAATTTTGAAAGAAAAGAGGTGGAGAGGGCAGAGCGTTCCTCGCTCATTTTAATACCAGACATGAAAACACTTTATAAATTTTATTACTATGAAGTGGTTGGAATGGGATAATACCGACATAGAGATAATTATAGCAGTTTTCTTAAACTTGCTGAGGTACAAAGCCATAGTAACAAATGTATTTTACAACTCAGCTGACACACACATACATACATATAAACAAATTTCATGGGGTACTGCTTTACTATCTTAGAAGTATTCTATTGTTTTCTCTCGTATTCTATTTTGTTAGAAGATAACAACAATGGTGGTTATGATCCATTCAACTGATTTTAGGAAGCACCAATGGATTGTGCCTAATTGTTTGAAAAATGCTGAGATAGAATAAATGAAACAGAATGGAGCTCAGAAACACACACGAGATATCGGAATTTATATATCATAGGAACAAAATTTAAAATCCATGGAGGAAGAATGAATGATTAAAAAATTGTTTTTAAGGCTGGGCACGGTGGCTCATGCCTGTAATCCCAGCACTTTGGGAGGCCGAGACGGGCGGATCACGACGTCAGGAGTTCAAGATCAGACTGGCCAACATGAAACCTTGTCTCTACTGAAAAATACAAAAATTAGCTGGGCATGGTGGCTTGTGCCTGTAATCCCAGCTACTTGGGAGGGTGAGGTAGGAGAATTGCTTGAACCAGGACCTGGGAGGCAGAGGTTGAAGTGAGCCAAGATCACGCCACTGCACTCCAGCCTGGGCTACAGAGTGAGATTCCATCTCAAAAAAATAAAAAATTTTATTGTGATGAAATATGTATAACGTGAAATTTACCATCTTGCTCATTTTAAGTGTATAGTTGAGTGGTATTAAATACATGTGATGGGCAACCATCACCACCACCCATCTCCATAACTCTTTTCATTGTGTAAAACTGAAACTCTACATTCCTTGAACACTTAACGCCCCATTTCGCCATGTACCAGTCCCTGGCAACCAATGTTCCACTCTCTCTATTCTGGGTACCTCATACATGTGGAATCATATGGTATTTGACTTTTCGTGACTGAGTTATTTCACTTAGCATCATATCCTCAAGGTTCATCCATGTTGTAGCATGTATCAGAATTCCCTTCATTTTTAAGATGAAATAATATTCCATTGTATGTATAGACCACTGTTCATTCATCTGTGGACGGACAGATCAACAGACCCAAATGAATAATGCTGCTATGAACATGAGTGTACAAATACTTTTTTTGCGAGCTTGCTTTTAATTCTTTTCAGTATATACCCAGAAGCAGAGCTGCTGGATCATATGGAAATTCTTTTTTTAATTTTTTGAGGAACTGCCATACTGGTTTCCATGGAGACTGGACCATTTTGCATTCCCAAACACAAGGGTTCCAATTTCTCCACATCCTCGCCAAGGTTTGTTACTTTGTTTTTTAAATAGCAACCACCCTAGTAAGTGTCAGGTGGTACCTCATTGTTGTTTTGATTTGTATTTGCCTGATGATTAGTGATGTTGAGCATCTTTTCATGTGCCTTTTGTCTATTTGTATATCTAATTCAGAAAAATGAGTGTTCAAGTCCTTTCCCCATTTAAAAAAACTTGTTTTGAGATGGAGTCTCACTCAGACACCCAAGATAGAGTGCAGGAGTGCAATCACAGCTCACCACAGCTTTGACCTCCTGCTTTGCCCATTTTTGAGTTCAGTTGTTTGTGTTTTTGTTGCTGAATTGTAACAATTCTTTATTCTGAATACTAGACTCTTATCAGATGAATGATTTGCAAATATTTTCTCCCATTTTATAGATTGTCTCTTCACATTACTGGGTATATACCCAAAGGAATATAAATCATTTTACCATAAAAATGTGAATGTTCATTGAAGCTTTATTCACAATAGCAAAGGCTTGGAATCAGCCTAACTGTTCATCAGTGACAGATTGCATGAAGAAAATGTGGTACACTATGCAGCCACAAAAAAGAAGAAGATCATGTCTTTTGTGGGAACATGGATGGAGCTGGAAGCTATCATCCTTAGTAAACTAATGCAGGAACAAAAAACCAAATACCTCATGTTCTCACTTACGAGGGGGAGCAAAATGGAGAGAAATCATGACACAAAGAGGGTAGCAACAGACACTTGGGTCTACTTGAGGTTGGAGAGTGTGGGTGGAAGGAGAGGAACAGAAAAAATAACTATTGAGTACTTGGCTGAGTGACAAAATAATCTACTACAAACCTCTGTGACACGAGTTTACCTATAGAACAGACTTGCACATTTATTCCTAAACCTAAAATAAAGTTAAAAAAATTACAAAAAAAAACCTCAAAAAGCAAACAAACAGAAAAGAAAAACAAAAGAAATTACAAATGAAAACAAATTTTACTTTTCTGTTTACACACACACACACACACACACACACACACACACACATGCACGTGCACACACAGAAAAAAGTTGAAACAGTTGGCCAATTATTTGGAAGAAAGTTATGATTGGGGCCAGGTGTGGTGGCTCATGCCTGTAATCCCAGCACTTTGAGAGGCCAAGGTGGTCCAGTGGCTTGAGCTCAGGAGTTCGAGTCCAGCCTGGGGAACATGGCAAAACTCCGTCTGTACAAAAAAAAAATTAGCTGGGTATGGTGATGCATGCCTATGGTCCCAGCTACTTGGGAGGCTGAGGTGGGAGGATTGCTTGAGCCCAGGAGTTCAAGGTTGCAGTGAGCCATGATCATGCTACTGCACTGCAGCCTGGGTGACAAAGTGAGACCCTGTCTTTAAGAAGAAAAAAAAAAAAAAGGAAAGATTTTTACCTCATGCTAAATTTGTTAGCATAAATAATAAATTTCCATCCCCAAATCTATCCAAAATAAATTTCAAATTGATTAAAAAACTTAACCATATATTTAAAAGCTTATATTCTTCATACATATTTATAATAACGAACTTGTGGTAAGGAAGTTCTTTTTCTTTTTGAGACAGAGTCTCACTCATTCTCACTCAGGCTGGAGGGCAGGGGCATGATCTCAGCTCACTGCAACCTCCGCCTCCTAGGTTTAAGTGATTGTCCTGCCTCAGCCTCTCAAGTAGCTAGGACTACAGGTATGCAGCACCAGGCCCCGCCAAGTTTTGAATTTTTAGTAGAGACGGGGTTTCACCATGTTGTCCAGGCTGGTCTCAAACTCCTGACCTCAAGTGAGCCACCTGCCTTGGCCTCCTAAAGTTCTGGGATTACAGATGTGAGCCATCACACCTGGCTAGGAATTCCTTAAGTAAGACTAATACCCAAAGTTAAAAAGTAAAAGCTTTAGAATATATAGAATTTAAAATTTTCTATTACTGGATACCATTATCAAAGGTAAGAGTTGAGCTATTTTTACAAGGTTGAGGGTTTTGTTTTTTTGGGTTTTTGTTTTTTTTTTTCTTTGAGACAGTCTCACTCTGTCACCCAGGCTGGAGTGCAGTGGTGTGATCTTGGTTCACTGCGACCTCTGCTTCCTGGGTTCAAGCAATTCTCCTGCCTCAGCCTCCCAAATAGCGATCTCGGCTCACTGCAACCACCGCCTCCTGGGTTCAAGCGATTCTTCTGCCTCAGCCTCCTGAGTAGCTGGGATTACAGGTGTGCACCACCACACTTGGCTGGTTTTGTATTTTTAGTAGAGATGGGGTTTCATGATGTTGGCCAGGTTGGTCTTGAACTCCTGATCTCAGGTGATCAGCTCGCCTCTGCCTCCCAAAGTGCTGGGATTGCAGGTGTTAGCCACCATAGGTGACCTTTCATGTGGTTTAATTTGCCCCACTTGCAGGAGACCTCTGCTTCCCTTTGAAGACTTCCATGCAGAAGATGCTAATTTAGGCTTGTAGAAATGGATAGGACATTGATTGTCCTCTTATTCAGTCTTCCTTCTAATGCAGAGGTATCCTTTGCAAGATTCCTGACATTTGGCTTCTATCCTCTGCTTGGATATAAGAGATGGAGAGTTCGTTACTTCACTAGACTGTCCATTGTTAAACAGTTTTTGGAACTGGACAAGTTCAATTAGATGGAAATCTACATCCTTGTAACTACTCCTGGTACTCTTCCAATTTCCATACCTATTTATTGAAAGGGGCCATTTCAGTAGCATTGGAGAAAGTTATTATATTCTTCATTTGGAGAAAGTCTCGCTCTGTTGCCCAAGCTGGAGTGCAATTGTGAGATCTCGGCTCACTGCAACCTCTGACTCCTGGGCTCAAGTCATTCTTGTGTCTCAGCCTCCCGAGTACCTGGAATTACAAGTGCCCATCACCACACCTGGCTAATTTTTGTAATTTTAGTAGAGACAGGGTTTTGCCATGTTGGCCAGACTGGTTGTGAACTCCTGAGCTCAAGTAATCCACCCACCTTGGCCTCCCAAAGTGCTGGGATTATAGGTGTGAGCCACCACGCCCAGCCTCAATCCCTTATCTTTTCTAACTGTGTCCCACTTTGGAGATGTGGCCACACCCGGCCTTTGTTATCTCGCCCTTTCCCTCATGCGGTTATGGCCCTTGCCCTGTTTCAGGACCTCTGCAGCAGCTGTGCTCTCTGCCTGAAACGCTGTTCTCGAATCTGACTCGCTGGCTCCTTTGCATTCCACCCTCATCCTGTGTCCCCCAGGGCTGCATTTGATACTCGAGAGCTTGAGGCATCTGTGCCTCTGTAGGCCCCTTCCTTCGTTAAAAAGATATTATTATTATTATTTTTAAAGATGGGGTTTCACCTTGTTGGTCAGGCTGGTTTCGAACTCCTGACCTTAGGTGATCCACCCACCTCGGCCTCCCAAAGTGCTGGGATTACAGGCATGAGCCACCACGCCCGGCCCATTAAAAAGATATTACAAATTATATTTTACAAACACATTGGTATACAGATGAAACATTAATACTACATAGTAAAACATTTTTTTTTCATCCTAATAGTTCATGTTTTTTCTTCTGAAATTGTGGAAACAAACAATTTTCATGGGCCCCAAAAGTGCTGTGGGCCCTAGGCCCTGTGTCCAGCGGAAAGTTATCTCCTCCCTGAGCCGCTGGGCTGCATCACATCGGGCTCCCGACGCAGAGCCTTAGTGTTGTGTTCACAATGTCTAGAGCACAGCCAGGCTCATGAATGAATGAAGAAGAAAGACACACTGGGCTCTGAGTGAAGCATTCTCCTCTGACCAGAGGACATGGGAACTGTATTTTCTTACAGTGTTTCAACTTTCATTGTTCTGTTTTGTTTTGTTTTTTGGCAATTTTATAACTTTATTCGATGTATTTGACGATCAGTGATTAGTTCTTGTCCACATTGACTGTCTGTAGGTTTTTGAAAGTGGTAACAGTACATAGGTAACTGAAGTATAGAGCTTATTTGGTGAATCTTCATCCTCATTACGTTTTCTGGACAACTGAACATGGATTCGGTATGGGACATTCCTGATTCTTTGGCCCAGCTCAGCTTTGGTGAGCCTAGTATCAATGCACACATCTCATCTCCTTCATGGCAAATTTCTGAATCTCTTTGAGGGCCTGAGGGGCATGCTTCTGAAGCTCACTCCATGGATGCACTTGTGAAACGTTGATGGCAGAATGGCCCTTTTTCTTCTCGCCACCCTTCTTTGCTGGAGCCATTCTGCCAGGTCCAAGTTGGAAAGGAAGAGTGCAAGGGATTGTCTCATTAAGTTTATATTATACATACAACACCTGCTTGTTGAAGAAAGCCCGATAAATTCAGGAAAATGGGAAGAAAAAATCCTCATGATCCCATCCTTCAGAATATCTCTATTACTGTTTGCCTTGCTTTTTCTCATCATCTTCCCTGCATCCTTTCTTGTTTCATATGCTCATTGTGAGATGCTGGGTACATTTTAAAATATTATTTCCACTTAACAAAATGTAAGCATTCTCTAATGTTAGAACATCTTCCTATGATGTTTGTTGTGGGAAATTTTATTTAAAAAAAAAAAAACCTTCCTAAATACCTTAATGGTTCTATGATGTACCCAGTGCATCGGCCAAAACAGATGCTCTTTTAGATTTGAATTTTAGAGTTCTTTCTAATTTTTTTATTTATACCTAATACTGCAGTGAACATCTTCGATTCAGAAAGCTGCTATATTCCCATCCCCCCTTTTGGGTTATTTCCTTATAGAGAGTTTCCCTGGAGATGTGAATTACTAGGTCTGAGAATGTGTGCATGCTTTTATTACTACTTCCATTCTGGCTGGCCTAAGCCACCTGTCTGGCTGGCTCCCCTCCTCCTCCCCCTCTCCCCTCTTTCTTTCTCTTTCTTTCTTTCTTTCTTTTACTATTCTCTAGTTCTTATATTTTTCACATATCGTGGATTTTCAGTTAAATACTCTTTTGATGAGTGGAATGTACAGCTTATCATTTTCTAGGTATTATTTCCCATGTTGTTAGTTTATTATGTCCAGTGTTATACCCAAGTAGATATAACATTCTTGAGGGTAGAATCACACATTCTGAGTTTTTTCCTAGTGCCCAACACAGTCTAGAGCTCACAGTAGGTGTTGTGTTTTGGTTGATTGGTTGGGAAAAAGAGAATTTTAGAAGGGGAGCTAATTCTGGGATAAGATGATAAACCTTTATCACTATCAGATCAGGCTGTCATTCCTAGAAATATGATTTGCAATATATTTAGAAAAATCTGTTATGAACCCCACGGGAATAGCTCGTTTCTGAGGGAGGGAAGGCAGAGAACCATAGAAAGAGAAGGGAAGGGAGGCATGGGGGCGGGGAAGTAGGAGGCTCCCATTATAATAGTGCAGGCAGCTTCATGCGGGGATTCTGCCACCCATGCATTCACTCAGCAGATACTCATCCTGTGCATGTGCCACGCCAGGTGCCATGCTAAGTGCTGAGGTGGGAAGCGTCATCTCTGCTTTGCAGGGCTCACAGCTTGCCTGTGTTCTCACAGCTTGTCGGTGGCAGAGATGGGATGGGAAATCAGGCCTGGCTGACTCCTAGCAGGTGCACTTTCCACTATGCCACATGAGTGTGGGTGGACACTAAATGGACTGTCTGGAGTTGGTCGTGCACATTTTACTCAGAATGTTACTCCGGAACTTGGCATCAGTGTGTAGGTGAGAAGAGTGGCTGAGTGATGTGCACGAGACAGTACGCGATGTCCTCCCACTGTCCTCCGCTGCCGTCCCGGGCTCTTCCTAGTGTGTTACTGGACCTTGTGTTTTGGCACTTCTAGTCTCCCGCACAGCCCTGTGATCCTCTTCATTTCCCCAGGCCAAAGATGATACAGCTTTTGACCCTCCAGAGTATCTTTGTGTAGTACTTACTTAAAATTTTAAATAGAATATAAAAGTTTCTCTGAGTAGATGTAAATATGGTGGTGTCTGGGCATAGTTATGACCATGCTGCTGTGGAAAATAGCCTGGGGTTGTAATAACAGGGAGTACAGTCTTCGCATAGCAGGGATACTCCTGAGAATGTGTCCTTAGGCGATGTGTCATGTGCAAACCTCACAGAGTGTGCTTGACAAACCCAGGTGCACAGCCCACTGCACACACCCCACTGCACACCTAGGCCATGTGGGATCGCCTGTTGCTCCTGGGCTACAAACCCCTGCGGCACGCGACTGCATTGAATACTGTGGGCAGTTTGAACACAGTGATGAGTATTTGCATATCTAAGCATAGCTAAACATAGAAAGGTTACAGTAAAAATACAGTATAAAAGATAAGCATTGGGGGATTGAGGGAAAAAAAAAAGATAAGCATTGGAACACCCGTATAGGGCACTTACTGTGACCGGAAGTTGTGCTGGGTGAGTAGTGAGTGGTGAGCGAATGGGAGGGCCGAGGACAGCACTGTGCCCTACGACTCTACAAATACTGTACACGTAGGCTATGCTAACTTTATTAAAAATATGTCTCTCTTCAACAATAAATTATTAACCTTGAGTTACTATAGCTTTAACTTTATAAACTTTAATTTTTTAAACTTTTTGACTCATAATAATACTTAGCTTAAAACACAAACACATTGTACAGCTGAACAAAAATATTTTCCTTCTTTATATCCTCATTTTATAAACATTTTTATTTTTAATTTATTTATTTTTGAGACAGGAGTCTCACTCTGTCACCAGGCTGGAGGGCTGTGGCGCGATCTCGTCTCACTGCAACCTCTGCCTCCTGGGTTCAAGTGATTCTCCTGCCTCAGCCTCCTGAGTAGCTGGGATTATAGGCACATGCTACCATGCCTGGCTAATTTTTTTGTATTTTTACTACATGTTGGCTAGGATGGTCTCGATCTCCTGACCTCGTGATATGCCCACCTTGGCCTTCCAAAGTGCTGGGATTACAGGCATGAGCCACCGTGCCCAGCTCTATAAACGTTTTTCTACTAAATTTTTTTTTTTTTAATTTTTACTTTTAAAACTTTTTTTTTCTGTTAAAAACTAAGGTACAAACACACACATTATCCTAGACGGGTCAAGATTCTCAGTATCACTGTCTTGTACCGCCACATCTTGTCCCACTGGAAGGTCTTCAGGGCAGTAACTGCATGGAGCTGTCACCTCCTGTGATAACAATGCCTTCTTCTGGACACCTCCTGAGGGACCTGCCTGGGGCTGTTTTACAGTTAACTTTAAAAAATACACATAAGTAGAAGGAGTATACCCTAAAGGAATGATAAAAAGTAAATACATAAACCAAAAACACGGTCATTTATTATCATTGTCATTATTATATACTGTACACAGTTACGTCTGCCAGACTTTTGTATGACTAGCAGCGCAGGCGTGTTGATACCAGCATCACCTCAAACACGTGAGTAATGGTGTTGCACAACATTATGACGACTATGATGTCAGTAGGCAGTAGGAATTTTTTAGCTCTATTATGGCCTTATGGGACCACAGTGGTATAGGCTATCTCTCATTGACTGAAACGTCATTATGCAGAGCATGACTGTACTTAAAAAATGAGATGGCATTTCTTAGGAACATTCCTTTGCTATGAGTTGTTTTTAAAATTAATGTACTTAAAATTTTTTTTAATTATAAAAATTTTCCCACATAAAGAGGGAGTACATATATGTATTAAGGGTCTCACTCTGTTGCCCAGGCTGCAGTGCAGTGGTGTGATCATGCCCCACTGCAGTCTTGACCTCCTGGACTCCAGTGAATGAGGGAGACTATTATAATGAAAACTGTATATCCCTCTACTGGGTTAGGATGAAATGCTAAGGTCACAGCTAAGCAAAAGACACTTTAAAGGAAAGGAATGTTGGGCCATGAGTGGCATTCCTGCAGAGAGGTCATTAGGTCAGAATTACTACTCTGTGCTCTGGAGGGAAAATACCATGACACTAAGAATTTAGCTGTGGGTCAGAGGCATTTTATGTGGTGTGAATCAAACTAGTGAGCCTCGGGCTGGGCTTGGAGGCTCACGCCTGTTATCCTAGCACTTTGGGAGGCTGAGACAGGTGGATCATTTTAGGTCAAGAGTTTGAGACCAGCCTGGCCAACATAGTGAAACCCTATCTCCACTAAAAATACAAAAAATTAGCTAAATGTGGTGGTGCACGCCTGTAGTCCCAGCTACTCGGGAGGCTGAGGCACAAGAATTGCTTGAACCTGGGAGGCAGAGGTTGCATTAAGCTGAGATGGCACCACTACACTCTAGCCTGGGCGACAGAGTGAGACTGTCTCAAAAACAAAAAACTAGAGAGCCTCTATTCGTGAGGATGAAAATCTGAGAATGACAGTGTTCGTTGGAAGCTAGCCCAGGAGTTACTCATTTAGATTGTAAAGCTATATGGGTACGCATTAAATGAAATTTTAAAACATGGTTACTTGTATGCTCTAGTTTTTGTTCAAATGCGCTATAGCACTTCTAAAAATTTGCCATCTGGGCTGGGTGCGGTGACTCACGCCTGTGATCTCAGCACTTTGGGAGGCCAGGGTGGATGGATCACTTGAACCCAGGAGTTTGAGACCACTGGAGGCAACATAGTGAGACCTCATGTTTCCTCCACCCCCGAAAAAATTAGCTGAGTGAGGTGGCACATGCCTGTAGTTCCAGCTACTCTGGCGGCTGAAGTGGGAGGATCACTTGCCTGGGAGGTTGAGGCTGTGGTGAACCGAGATCACGCTACTGTTCTCTAGCCTGGATGACAGAGTGAGACCCTGTATTAAAAAACAAAATTGCAATCTGCTCTTTTAAAATATATTACAAGTTATACCCACACTCACTTACGGGAGTACTGGTTGGCACACTGCTCATACTATTAACTCAGTAGTTCTCCTTTTAGGAATGTATGCTAAGAAAATAATCTGAGATTTGCACAGTGGTACTTACTGTAGTGTTGTAGAATACTGAAAACAACCAAAATGTTTAACAATAAAACTGTATATATGGTATGATAGTAACGCTGCCATAAATGCATGTGTTGCATAGTAAAAAACATGTATCAATTTTAACTGTAAGTTATCTCTTAGTGGTAGAATTATGCATGACTTTTACTTTTTAGTTTTTTGCTATATTTTAAAAAAAGAATAGATTAAATATAAAATTATGAAATGCTTTAAACCATTTTACAGTGCTACTCTGGCTGTGTAATATTATGTGGAATTGATATAATTTACTTATTAATCCATTACCCTTTTTATTAAGTGGGCTGCTTGTAAATAATTGTACATAGTGATTATTTTTTAACATTGCTTTTCAGTTATTTCCTAATTCCAGGAAGATACTGAATAAAATATAATATTACTTCTTAAATGTTTTTTATATTTATATTCAAACCCTTTATATTTATATCCAGATATATTCAAACTGTTCTAAATGGTTTGTAACAATTTATCATGCCAAAAAATATTTACATTTGTATTCATTACACCTGTATTGGATATTGGCCTTTTTTCCCCAAGATTTGTGACTCAGTAGATAAAGTATTATACTTCAGCACCATGTTCGTTTGTACTTCTTTAATTATTAACTTAGATGAATAGCCTATAGGTGTTGTAAAATTATTTTTAAATTACACGAATCCATGGGATTTCTGAACTGCTCATAGGCCTGGCTCTCTGTGGGTTTTGGAGGTCACATAAGGTGTGTAACTAAGATAAAATGAGAGTAAAGAATAAAGTGTGATAAAGTGAATTAGGTTCTCTTGAAGCCAAAGTATAGCTTTATGTAAGGCAAGTGTACATTTTTGTACGTGGGTAAACTGTAAGAGTAAAATGTAAGAAAAACATCCAAATCAAGTCAGAACATCTCTTACTGAGCCCAGTGTTAATCTAGTTAACTGAACAGTTAGTTTCATTGAATTGGCTATTTCAGCTCTATTGGGTTTAGCTTATATAATGTATTTGCTTTAGTTGAAAATTATTAACTAAATGATAGATATTGCCTAATCTCTTAAGAAAGGCATCTAAAAAGAATTAAGTTTGTTATCTCTGAGCAGGTTTACAGATGTTAAGCAAATGAGTTCCATATCTAAGTGACAGTATTGTTAAGGTGAGCTTCTATAAAGGTCTATGGAACAAGTAACTTATATATTATACTTTTACACTTTTTCTTTCTCCCTGGGGTTTTACATTTGTGTAAAACATTTTATTTGTTTAAAAGCATCGGAGCAAACACATCTGAGTTGGTTTATGGGTAGAGGAGTCTATGGAGTTAGACAAACCACACATTGCCCTAGGACCCCTGAATGTAGTAAGTACATCACGCATAGTTCATGCCTGTTCTGGCCTTTGTTGCTTTTTTTTTTTTTGGAGACAGTCTCGCTCTATCCCCCAGGCTGGAGTGCGGTGGTGCAATCTTGGCTCACTGCAACCTCTGCCTCCCAGGTTCAAGTGATTCTCATGCCTCAGCCTACTGAGTAGCTGGGATTATAGGTGCCTGCCACTATGCCTGGCTAATTTTTGTATTTTTAGTAGAGACAGGGTTTCGCCATGTTGGTCGGGGCTGGTCTCAAACTCCTGACCTCGGGTGATTCACCTGCCTTGGCCTCCCAAAGTGCTGGGATTACAGGTATGAGCCACTGCGTCTTGCCTATGATATTTTGATTAAAACTGAAAAGATGGTTGGAAGGAATTTGGAAGTCCCTTGGATTTGATTATTTAGTAGTGGATAAGATGTATCAGTTGACATCATTGAGGGAGGATATACTATTTAAGATTACACTTTCTGAATGCCAAAGAGTGTCATTCCAGTTGTATTCTTTAGTCTTATGACTGTCTTTTTCCTATGTCTTTCCATGTTCCGCCCTTATTACTTTCTTCTCGTCCTGTTCCCTTATCTTTCTCCCCTTCCTTTTTCAATTTGGAAAAATCTTTAAAATAGGAAATAAACACAGAACAGCATAACACCCAACGCTCATCTCCTTCTGGGTATCCCATTTCACGTGTCTGTCCTCTTTGCCTTTTTAATCCGTGTTTCCTTTCTTTCCTTCTTCACATTTCCTGGTTTCCATTTCATCTCACAGAATCTTGCAGTGGGCATGTGTATAGGTGTAAAAGGGTGGCAGGTCTGGTTTTGAATTTTCATCTCTGCCTGTGTGACAGTGGGGAAATGAACCTAGCTGACTTTCAGTTTCCCCATCTTTAAAAGTCCCATAATAGCAGCTAATAATCGCTAATCTCCAGAGTTATTGTAGAATTTAAATGAGATGGTGCCTGTGCACTGCTTAGCACAGTGACTGCACAGAGTAACCCTCAGGGACTGTCCTGTGTCTAGCTGCTGTCCTATGTCTGGGACACACATGGGCACCATGCTGGATCCCTCTTCACGTTCATTCCGGGGATTCCTTCACTTTTCTCTCATGTGCTGTGTTTCATGTCATCCTCTTTCCGGGTTACTCTTCCTTGCTGGAAGAGCTTATCTTGACAAAGAGTGTGTGGAAGATAAATTTTGAGATATTGCAGAAAACATCTTTATTCTCTATTCTCATTGGATTGATAGGTTGAGGGTAGAATTCTTAGTTGTAGATTTTTCTTCAGGGTTTTGGAGGCGAGCTCTATTACCTTCTGGCTTTGTGTTACCATCGGGAAATGTGAAACCATTCTGATTTTTGTTTTTTTGAGACGGAGTCTTACTCTGTCACCTAGGCTGGGGTACAGTGGTGCGATCTCAGCTCACTGCAACCTCCATCTCCAGGTTCAAGTGATTCTCCTGCCTCAACCTCCTGAGTAGCTGGGATTACAGGTGCTGCCACCACGCCCAGCTAATTTTTTTTGTATTTTTAGTAGAGACAGGGTTTTACCATGTTGGCCAGGCTGGTTTCAAACTCCTGACCTCAAGTGATCCACCTGCCTCTGCCTCCCAAAGTGCTAGGATTACGTGTATGAGCCACTGCTTCTGGCCATTCTGATTTTGTATCTGCTAGTGTGTGACCAGTTTTTTCTCTCTGGAAACTGTTGGGATCATCTGTTTGTCCCTAGTATTCTGAAATTTCACAACGCCATCAGTTGGGGATTTAAAATAAAAAACAACTATTATATTGGGCACTCAGTAAACCCCTTCAATCTGGAAACTCATTCCTGGGGAAAATTTCTTAGATAATTTCACTGATACATTTTCTTTTTCTTTTTTCAGATGGAGTCTTGCTCTGTCTCTAGGCTGGAGTGCAGTGGTGCAATCTTGGCTCACTGCAACCTCTGCCTCTTGGTTTCAAGCGATTCTTCTGCCTTTCTGCCTCAGTCTCCTGAGCAGCTGGAACTACAGGCACGTGCCACCACACCCAGCTAATTTTTTGTATTTTTAGTAGAGATGGGGTTTCATCATGTTGGCCAGGATGGTCTCGATCTTTTGACCTCATGATCCACCGGTCTCGGCCTCCCAAAGTGCTGGGATTACAGGCGTGAGCCACCGCACCTGGCCTATATTTTCATATCTCGGCTTCCTTTCTTTTCTTCTTCTGGCTATTGCAGTTTTCTGGTTTTGGACCTCCCGGACTAGTCTACGTCTCCCGCTTTCCCCCTTCTCTCTTCTGGACTCGTTCTACTGTTTGGAAGATTTTTCTCAACTTTATTTTCTAATCCTTCTATTAGTTATTTTCAAAACTTCTGCTACAGTGTTTTTTGTTTTCTAGAACTATTTTTTTAAAAATCGCACCCTGTTTTATGGATACTGTAATTTCCGAGGTACTTGATATATATATATTAGTTTCTTCTTGTATGGTCTGTGTCCTCTGATTTGCTTTTTTGGTTTAACTTGGTCTCTGTTTTCCACATTAGTAGCTTTCCTCAGATATCTGGTTGTCTGCTTGTGATGAAGGGCAGGGAAGACATTCCTGAGTTCAAAAAAGGGCGTGTGCAAAATTTATATACTGACCCCTAATGTTGGGTGATCTCTGAAGGCTGACTGTTGGTGAAACCCCGATCTTGGTGTCTGGGTCTTTCATTGTGGGCTGGTCAGGTTTCTAGAACTCTCTGAAGTCTGGAAGCTGGTTTTGATTTGTGTGATGTCTGCCCTTTATTTTTCAAATAAAAGAGTTTAGCGTTCTCGTTTTCCTTTGATAGGATTTTTTATAGTAGCTTTTTAGGTACATGTTTATAAATAGAGAGCTTTTATTTCTCACAATTGGCTGTCTCTGCCTTCTGTATATTATTAGAAAATGCACAAGTGAAGAAGCCAGGAGAATCTTTACTGTAGCATTGTAGATTTGCATTGTAGCATTTTTACAGAAGTAAAGCAAGTTACTGGTTCTCAGTGTCCTCATCTGTACAATGAATGGGCTGTAGAAAGCTGTTTGAAAGTCCCTTGCTATGCTAAGAATTTTAACAAAGTCTCTGCAAGGGGAGGTGACAGCTCAGGATGAGTATGTCATTACCTTGCAGAAGTTTGACAGATGATGTTTGCACAAGTTTTGACTTGGAAAGCTACATCTGTGCTGGAAGACTCATGGGGAATTGCAAAGAATTTGCCAGGGATATTGCTCCAGGGATAGTAAATGAGAATGAAGATATTTTTAAACTAGAAAATACTAAAAAAAAAAAAAAAAAGAAAGCACTAAATAGAAGCATATGCGTTCTCCTTGAGCTATTTTAACTCTGCGAGTATAGTCTTCAACAGTCAAGTTACTTCTCAGATGTCTGAAAGATTTTTGCATCCTGAATTCATTTGAGATTGACCTTCTGTACTTAAATTCCAGTTTTGTAGTTAAATAGCATTTTTGCTTTGCAAAGGGACCCATCCTTGTTATCTCTATAGGATAGTGATTTGAAGTAACCACAAAATTTCAGGAAGTAGAAAATTTCTTGTTGGTTTCCTAATTCCATAACTCTTCTGCATGATACTGTGTGCCACTGGGAATCTGAAAGAATTTAGAAAAAGTATTCCACTTTGCAGGAGATAAACAAATGGAGAAAGGAGTTACATCTACCTGACAGGCAGCAGAGTGTTGACAGCTTTGTGACTCAGCTTAATGACAGGCGAGGAGGAAGTGAAAACTGAACAAGGAAGAAGTTAGTCAAAAAATGATAATAGAATGGTGACTATCAAGAATTTTGGCTAGGATTTTAGGCAAATATGCTATTCTTTTTTTAAAAAAAATGCTAGGCATTTCAAAAACCTATTTTTAAGAGATGTGTGGCTGGGATCCTGGGCTTTGAGCCCAGGATCTGGCTTTGTGGAATTTTCCCAGTTATGAAAAAAAAAACAAATGAATTTTTAGATCATATATCTTAAGAATAAGTCCCTTTAGGAAGCACATTACTGCCTGGCATATACAGTTGACCCTTGAACAACATGTGTTTGATCTGCGAGGATCCACCTATCCATATGGGGATGTTTTTCAAAGCAGATCAAGAATGGAATATTTGTGAGATGTGAAACCCTTGACTTTTCATACAGGTGGACTATGCAGGGTGGACTGCGGAACTTGTGTATGCACGGACTTTTGATACAACTGGGGGTCCTGGAACCAACCCCCAGCGTATACTGAGGGACAACTGTGTTCTCTCCCTCTTTGCTTCTTACATGTGGCCCACAGCGTCACCTGGGAACTTGTTAGAAATGCAGAATGGTAGTCCTCACTGTGGAACTGCTGACTGAGAATATGTATTTCGACAAAATCGCTGAGTTCCATGCACTCAAAAATTGGAGACACCCAGATCTGCACCATGGTAAAAGTGTTCTTTTGATCTTCACGTTTTCTTAATGGACCTGGCAAAATGACATTGCAAAGAAAAGTGTGGTATGTTTATCTAAATGCCTCATTACTCCATGAAAACGCTGTTTATGCTTGAGGCCTGACTGTGGTCTTCTTAAGGACAGGGGCAGCTGCTGCCGATTCTCTTTAATCCACCACTCTCTCATTTGTTTGTTTGTTTGTTTATTTATTTATTTGATGGAGTCTTGCTCTGTCACCCAGGCTGGAGTGCAATGGCACGATCTCAGCTCACTGCAACCTCTGCCTAAGTTCAAGCAGGTTCAAGCAGTTCTCCTGCCTCAGCCTCCCGAGTATCTCTGATTACAGGCATGAGCCACCATGCCTGGCTAATTTTGTGTTTTTAGTACAGATAGGGTATCACTATGTTGGCCAGGCTGTTTGCAAACTC
>CAUYLG010027224.1:0-46110 GCA_963573385.1 Cacajao melanocephalus
TTCCATTTGACCCAGCAATCCCATTACTGGGTATATATCCAAAGGATTATAAATCATTCTATTATAAAGACACATGCACAGGTATGTTCATTGCAGCACTGTTTACAATAGCAAAGACCTGGAACCAACCCAAATGCCCATCGATGAGAGACTGGACAAGGAAAATGTGACACATATACACCATGGAATACTATGCAGCCATAAAAAATGATGAGTTCGTATCCTTTGTAGGGACATGGATGAATCTGGAAACCATCATTCTCAGCAAACTGACACAAGAACAGAAAATCAAACACTGCATGTTCTCACTCACAGGTGGGTGTTGAACAATGAGAACACATGGAGACAGGGAGGGGAGCATCACATACTGAGGTCTGTTGGGGAGGGCTAGGGGAAGGACAGTGAGGTGTGGGGAGGTTGGGAGGCATAACATGGGGAGAAATGCCAGATATAGGTGATGGGGGGATGGAGGCAGCAAACCGCATTGCCATGTATGTACCTATGCAACAATCCTGCATGATCTGCACACGTACCTCAGAACCTAAAGTACAATAAAAAATATTTTTTTAAGAGAAGTCTGCTTATAGTAAATGCTGTGTGGCCTGGGACTCATCCCTCAGGAGAGTGGGCTCCCCTCTGTCCCAGGGTAGGTCCAGAGAAGTTGTCCAAGAGTCAATTCTGGAATTGGAGACCCCAAGAGTTCGCTTGGTGCTCTACCCCTCTGTATCTGTGCCAGTACCTAAGGTGCAAGACAAAGTCCACTTTACTTTTCTTTCTGATTTTCTCAAGCAGAAGGAGTTTTACCTTGTAGCACCACAGCTGGCAATGTGATGAGTCTCACCTGAAGCCGGCAAGTCTCAGAGGCTCACCCCAGGCCCTCGAAGTAGTGCCTGGGTATCATTGCCAGTTATTCAGGACCAAAGGCCTTCTCAGTTAGCAGCTGATGAATGCCACCAGGACTTGGCCCTTCCTTTCAAGCCAGTGGGTTCCCTTCGGGCCCAAGGTATGTCTAGAAATGTCATCTGGGAGCTAGGGCCTGAAACAGGGACTTCATGGCTCTGACCGGTAGCCTGCTCTGCTGTGGCTGAGCTAGTATCCAAGATGTAACGCAAAGTCCTCCTCACTCTTCCCTCTCCTCTCCTCAGGTGGAAAGAAAAGGTCTCTCTTGGAGTCAGAAGCAGTATAGCCTGGGGTACGGGGAGGAGTGATGCCAGCACTCCCATAGTTGCCCAGCTGGTGTCTCAGTAAGTCATGTCCCACTCCAGTCCACTGTCTCTGTGCTGTGTTCAGCCCTAGGACTCATCAAATACTGGCAGCCCTTATAGCCTAGACTGCCTTTCAAGTTTATTTACAGACTGAGAACACTTTGGCCCTTGGTGGCAATGTTTGTGGGCACTGAAGTTCAGACTACTGGGATTGGCGATTTCCCTTTGGCTAGAGCTTGTTTCAATGCTCCCTCCCTGCACATGCTTCAGCTGAGTTTGGTCCGGTTTTCCTTTCTGCTCTAACAGGGCAGCACTGAATTCGATGTCTCACAATTGCTGCGTTCTCCCTCCCTTAGCCTCCAGAGCTGCCCTAGGCACCATCTGCCATTGCCAGGAGTGGGAAAGGGGTGGTATTGCACTCCAGGACTGTTTTTTCTATCTCTTCAGTGCCTCTTTCAGTGATACAGGGTTAAAACCAAGTACCATGAGGACTATTTGATTTTTTGTTATTATGAAGGTATCCTTTTCTGTGTAGATGGTTGCTAAATTGGTGTCCTTGAAGGTAGGATGATTGGTGGATCCTTCTATTCTACCATCTTGCTCCTAACAAATCTCTCTCCTATGTCTTTTTCTAGTAGTTTCATCATTTCAGGTTTCACAATGAAGTCTTTAATTAATTTTGGTTAATTTTTGTGTATGCTGAGAGATATGGGTCTAGTTCCATTTTTATGCATATCAATGTCCAGTTTTATCAGCACCATTTATCGGAGATATTGTTCCTTCTCCAATGTATGTTCTTGACAACTTTATCAAAAATCATTTATCTGTAAATAAATGCATTTATTTCTGGCTTCTGTATTCTGTTCAACTGGTCTGTGGGCCTATTTTTATTCTAGTACTATGCTGTTTAATTTATTATAGCTTTGTAATATATTTTAAAGTCTGATAGTATGAGGCCTCCTGGTTTATTCTCTTTATTAGAATTTCTTTGGCTATTCACGGTCTTTTGTGGTTCCATATAAATTTTAAGATTGTTTTTTCTGTTTTTGTGAAGACTGTCAGTGGTATTTTGATAGGGATTCTATTGAATCTATAGATCACTTTTGGTAGTATGGTCATTTTCACAGTATTCTTCCAATCTATGAATATGATATGTCTTTCTATTTTTTGTTTTGTGTGCTCTTCAATTTCTTTCATCAGTATTTTATAGTTTTCCTTTTAGAAACCATTCACCTCCTTCGTTAAATTTATTTCTAGATATTTAATTATTTTTCGTAGTTATTGCAAATGAGATTGCTTTCTTAAAATTTATATGGAACCACAAAAGACCTTGAATAGCTAAAGCTGCAAGAGATGTCAGTGGTGAGGTCTGCAGGTGTCCAAGCTGTCGATGGGGGTTACTGGGATTATCTTGCTTACCTCATCACCATAGGGAGAAGTTCCTTCTCATTCCCAACTGATCCTGTTTGGGAAATGGGGTCATGGAGGCCCAGCATTTCCTTCTTTTTTTCTATGTGACCATCTCAAGTTTCTGTACTCATTAGGGATTTTTTTTCTTTTCTGATATACTCCAGTATTCTCCCTATCATTTTTATTAAAATATAGTTGTTTATTCACTGTTCTGGCTATCTATGTGAGGGGAGATGAATTCAAGGGCCTTCTAGTCAGTTATTGTGCTGATGTCAATGTGGTCTCTATTATAAGGGCAATAATCCCAATCACGAGGGTTCTGCCTTTAAAATCTAATCACCTCCCAAAGACCTCACCTCCTGTTACCATCACATTGGGGATTTGAATTTTAAAATATGAATTTTGGAGGAAGACACAAACATTCAGACTAAAACATCTTGTGATTTACAATTTCAGAGGTCATATTAACTAAGTCAGAATGCAGAGCATCTAGATTAATATTGCTTTTAGAGGAGGAACTTTCATTTTTGTTGTACTTATACCCATGGGTGATTCAACAGAGGAGCTGAGCACAACAGATAGTGTTTACCAGTTACTACTCAAGCAAATGGCAGATCTAGCAGTCTCATGCTGTCAGAAATGACATGAACCTCACATGAGGTTATACAGCAACATCAGCTTTGGTAATGGCTAAAACTTTGCTTACACTGTCAGATGTTTTCATGGTGGAACGGCTTTCAGCCATGCCATTTAACTCTCCAATGAGTCTGCCACAGTGATAAAGCTTTTCAGATCCCTAGACTGGCAGGGAACATCAGCATCACACATAATTATCATCCTCAGAGAAGAGTCCATTAATGATCTGGGCTGAAACAGCATCTGAATACTAATGAAAGGGTGGCCTTCTAGGATATTAATTAGGGGTGACACTTTCAGGGCAAGTTTGACTTTTCTTCTTCAGATTCCAGTTGAAACTGTGCATTGGATGTGAGCAAAATGCAGATCAGAATGAGCAAAGAAGAAACAGCAGATAATCAGAAAAAAAAAAAAAAAAAAAAAAAAAACGGTAAAATGCCCATGAAAAGTACATCAAGAAAATGTCAATCCTAAAACACAAAATGTAATTCAGATGCCTATAACTCAGGTATTGGCTTTTCTCTCCCTGTAATTTGAGATTTGGTGAAAGTGGCTCCACCCTTCTTTCATGAGCTCTGTGGGTAGTCTAATACTTTACTGCAAGATATCTGAGAATCTCTAGGGTTTATGCTCTCAAAGTTTTTTGGATTCTAAGTTTCTCAATCTACTGAACATGATGTTTCTCCTGCATTTCTCGCACCTGTGATTCTTGCCTCTCTCCTTGACAGTTGAAGTGTGGTCTTGAGATTGGCATATTGGTGACACCTGGGTCTTGTTAATAATGCAGAATCCTCAGCCCCAGACCTACTAGATCAAAATCTGCAAGCTTAACAAGATCCCCAGTGATTTGCATGCATATTCAAGTTTAAGAAGCTCTGCTATAATCAATGCAGACAATATAGATATGGAACTCAGTTTCTCCTTGGTTTTCCAGAAAAAGCATGGTAGGAATAATGGGTTCTATCACAGATTTGATAATGTGGAGAGGTTTATACAGAAGCAATGCCTATACTTTATAATTGCCTATCAGCTGCCCCTAAACTTAAAAGTCTTTGGACCATTTTTTTGGTTGTTTTGTTTTGTTTTAAGGCAGGGTCTCACTCTGTCACCTAGGCTGGAGTGCAGTGGCAGAATCTTGGCTCACTGCAACCTCCACCTCCTGGGTTCAAGCAATTCTCCACCTCAGCCTCTCAAGTAGCTAGGACTACAAGCATGCACCAACCACCACACCCAGCTTATTTTTGTATTTTTTTGGTAGAGACAGGGTTTCATCATGTTGGCCAGGCTGGTCTCAATCGCCTGACCTGAAGTGATCTGCCAGCCTTGGCCTCCCAAAGTGCTGAGATTACAGGCATGAGCCACCATGCTCAGCCTCTTTAGAACATCTTGACTGTTGCTTGACTATCTCTTATTTCCAAATCTCACATCTCAATTCTTCTCATTTAAGTTTTCAGACTAATTTAGTTCTCCACCCACAACCAGGCTCTATGCTCACATTTGCATATATAAAGATTCATTTATGTCCTCCAATAAAAGTTATCTACTCTTGCTCTCAACCTTTGGTACCCCAGAAAAACTTGCAGCAACTTTGAAGTTTCATCCATTCCTGTCTTCTCTTCTGGCCTCTGTGAGTAGAAGGAAGTTGTACAGATATCTAATTTTTCTCTGATACGAAGTATGTCATCTCTACCCCACTTAACAGGCAGAAACTGCTATAGTCACTTTGAATTTTGAAACAATCTCTTTTATCCAAGTACATGCCTAAATCTCAATTATTCATTGTAAAGCAAGCTAAGAATAGCTTGGATCATTCAAATCCACAGTGGCTAAACACCATATATGAGAAACCACTTTCAAATATTTTAACAGAATTGCAGACAGAAAATGAGAATTATTCTAAGAAGCAGTTCTAATTGGTTTTTCTTTCATTCTCTTTTGTCAAGACCAGCTATTATCTCAGACTCATGACTCTGGCTAGAGTAACCATTGACCACTTGTGGGTTTTAGGGAGGTGTCTCTCTTGGATTGGTTTTTCTTTATTTGATCATTCTCTTTTGTCAAGACGAGTTATTATCTCAGACTCTCGACTCTGGCTGGAGTAACCATTGACTGCTTGTGGGTTTTAGGGCAGTGTCTCTCTGGGATTGGTTACAGTCCATAACTGGACATTACTAAACATCCCTCGCCAAGGTAGGTGTTTAATATGGGTTGTCTCTGCGTTCCCACCCAAATCTCATGCTAAATCAGAATCCCCAGTGTTGGAAGAGGGCCTGGATGGGAGGTGATTGGATCATAGGGGTGGATTTCCCCCTTGGTGTTCTCATGATAGTGGATGAGTCCTCAGGTATCTGTTGTTTAAAAGCGTGTATCACCCCCCGCCCTTTGTTCTCTCTCTCCTGCTCTGCCATGATAAAATGTACTTGTTTCCTCTTCATCTTCCACCGTGGTTGTAAGTTTCCTAAGCCTCCCAGCCATGCTTCCTATACAACTTGTGGAACTGTGACTCAATTAAACCTCTTTTCTTCATAAATTATAGAGTCCCAGGTAGTTTTTTATAGCAGTGTTAGAACAGACTAATACAGAAAATTGGTACCAGAGAAGTGGGGCATTGCTGTAAAGATACCTGAAAATATGGAAGTAACTTTGAAACTGGGTAACAGGCAGAGGTTGGAACTATTTGGAGGGCTCAGAAGAAGACAGGAAGATGAGAAAAAGTTTGGAACTTCCTAGAGACTTGTTGAATGGTTGTGACCAAAAAATGATAGTGATATAGACAGTGAAGTCCAGGCTGAGGTGATTCCAGAGGGAGATAAAGATCTTATTGGGAACTGGAGTAAAGGTCACCCTTGTTGTGCTTTTGCAAAGTGACTGGTGGCATTGTGCCCTGCTCTAGGGATCTGTGGAACTTTGGACTTGAGAGAGATGATTTAGGGTATCTGACAGAAGAAATTTCTAAGCAGTAAAGTATTCTGGCCTGGCTGCTCCTAACAACATACACTCATATGCATTAACAAGAAATGGTCTGAAATTGAAACTTATATTTAAAAGGAAAATGGAGCATAAAAGTTGAAAAATGTGCAGCCTGACCATGTGGTAGAAAAGAAAAACCCATTTTCTGGGGAAAAATTCAAGGCTGCAGAAGTTTGCATAATAAAGAGGAGCCAAAGTTTAATAGCCAAGGCAATGGGGAAAATGCCTCCAGGTCATTTCAGAGGCCTTTGTGATACCTTCTCCCATCACAGACCTGGAGGCCTAGGAGGGAAAAACGGTTTTCTGGGCCAGGCCCAGGGCCCCACTGCTCTGTGAACTTTAGGACATGGTGCTCTACATCCCAGCTGCTCCAGCTCCAGCCATGGCTTAAAGGGGCCAAGGTACAGCTAGAGCCATTACTTCAGAGGGTGCAAGCCCCAAGCCTTGGTGGCTTTCACGTGGTGTTGGGCCTGTGGGTGCACAAAAGACAATAGTTGAGGCTTAGGAGCCACCACCTAGATTTCAGAGGATATATGGAAATGCCTGGACGTCTAGGCAGAAGTCTGCTGCAGGGGCAGAACACCTCATGGAGAACCTCTACTAGGGAAGTACAGAGAGGAAATGTGAGGTTGGAGCCCCCACACAGAGTCCCCACTGGGGCCCAGCCTAGTGGAGCTGTGAGAAGAGGACCACCAGACCCCAGAATGGTAGATCCAGTGCTGAAGCCATAGGCTCACAATGCCAGCTCATGAAAGCAACCAAGGGGGTTGTACCTTGCAGAGCCATGGGGGCAGAGCTACCTAAGTCCTTGGCAAGCCAACCCCTTGCATCAGTGTGCCCTGGAGGTAAGACATGGGTCAAAGGAGATTATTTAGGAACTTTAAGATTTAATGACTGCCCTTCTGTGTTTTAGACTTGCATGGGGCCTATAGCCACTTTGTTTTTGGCCAATATCTCCCATTTGAGATGAGAGCATTTACCCGATGCTTGTACCTTCACTGTATCTTGGAAGTAACTAAATTGATTTTTATTTTACAGGCTCATAGACATAAGGGACTTGCCTTATCTCAGATTAGACTTTGGACTTGAATTTTGGGTTAATGCTGGAATGAGTTAAGACTCTGTGGGACTATTGGGAAGGCATAATTGGTTTTGAATGTGAGAAGGACATGAGATTTGGTGGGGGGGCGGGAACCAAGAGCAGAAAGCTCTGTGTTTCCACCCAAATCTCATGACAAATTAGAATCCCCAGTGTTGGGGAAGGGACCTGGTGGGAGCTGATTGGATCACAAGGGGCTGGATTTCCCCCTTGTTGTTCTCATGACAGTGGGTGAGTTCTCATGAGATCTGATTGTTTAAAAGTGTGACACTTCCCCCCTTTCTCTCCTGCTCTGCCATGGGAAGATGTGCCTTGCTTCCCCTTCATCTTCTACCATGACTGTAAGTTTTCTGAGGCCTCCCAGTCATACTTTCTATACAGCCTGTGGAACTGTGAGTCAACTAAATCTCTTTTCTTCATAAATTACTGTCTCAGGTAATTCTTTAAAACAGTGTGAGGACTGACTAATAGAGTGTTTCCTTGGGATCAGATGACCAGGAACATGGCAAGTTATCAGACTTACTGAAAGAATGAAAAGAGAAAAAGTTTCGCCTACCTCCACATAAAGTGGAAGGAAGAGAATATTTTACACATGGTTGATTGGAAGGATAGAATGGGTGGGTGGCCTACATGACCAATAACACGTCAGATTAATTTGTTTTATAATCAGCAACTTCTAGTATATACTATCAACTTTGATCAATAGAAGAGTTGATAAAAATAGTCTTGAGTTCAACTGAGTTCCAATATTCAGATCCACGAACATTTTTTAGCATCCACTATGTGCCATGAGTGAGGCCTGGAAAAGCACAAACAATTACAAAATAGTTCCCACCTTCAAGGAGCATAGTCCACAGGACAAAATTAACTTGAATATGATATGATATTCAAATAATAAGTATACAGTATCTTATATAATCACAGAAGATTTATTTTCCTGTTTTGGGCAATCAAGGAAAGCTTCAGGAAAAGATATCACCTAGGAAGAGATTTTTCTATTCTTCTGTGGTGGAGGTTCCTATCCTATTTTCATCATATCCTTTCACCATGAAAGTTAGGGTTCTAAGATAAGCAACATAACTCTCCTGAAGTTTTGTCTCAGAGCTATTAAAATAGAGATGCTGAAAGAGTCAACAAAGCTATAATGTGGATGTGAAGATCTATGGAAAATTGATGTTATATTGTGAACTTCTGGCATAAAATAATTTGGAAGGTGATTACTTGAGAACATTTCAAGCTACGATGACCTTAGAAACTTATTGCCCAAATTAAGACACTCTGAGAGTAATTGATGGACATGATTAATAATTCCTAGGCTACATATACAAACTGAGACTAACCTGATTGTGCTGGTAATAAGGTCACTCTAGTGTAAGGCCATATTTACAGTCATCTGGAAAACAGTAAAACTTCTAACAATATACTTTATGATGACCATTGGTCTTCCTATATCATATTGAGCTTAAACTGCTTGTGAGGGATTTTTGAATAATATTCTTAAACTTAAGATTAATTTTTGGCCTTGAAATTAAGCAACTTTTAAATTGTAAGTGCTATTGTCTGCATGTTTTTCAGAATTCAGTGTTGAAACTTAATCCCCATGGTGGTGGTGTCATGAGGTGGGGACTTTAGGAAGATGATTAGTCATGAGGGTTCTCCTCTCATAAATGGATTAGTGCCTTATAGAAGATCTGAAGGGAAATGGCTTACGGTCCTTTTGCCTTTTTGGCCCTAAAACATGTAAGGATACAGCAAGAAGGTCCTCACCAGACACTGAATGCTGGTGCCCTTATCTTGAACTGCCCAGCCTCCAGAACTGTAAGAAATAAATTTCTATTGTTTATAAATTATCCTGTGTGTTGTATTTTGTAAGTAGCAGAACGAAGGGACTAAAACAGTGAGACTAGGATCACATCTGAATGGACCATTACTTAGAACAGGATGTGACCAGAGAGGAGGGTCCAGGAGGGCACTCAGCACAGCTATAGGGAACAGGCACTAGGGAAACTGAATCAACCACTAATGCCAACAAAACTTCCTAATCTACAGCACTCTTAAATCTTAGCCCATGTAAATACTCACCAGTGGCTGGGAGAGAAGGAGGAGGAGGAACACAGGTAAAATCAGAGGCTATCTCAATTGGTAGGCAGAGACCATCAAAAAAGAATACAGGATAGGTAAGACTCAGCAAGTCAGGTAAGGAATACAACATCTAGATGGTATTAAATCCAGTCACGGCCTTGGATTCTGCCTGGAGAGACCTAAATCACAATTCAATCAGTGGTACTGTGGCAGTGGGGGAACGCAATGGTCTTAAATACAACGTTGACTTTGCACACGTTTAAAAATATGTATCTATAACAATAAGACCTTTTCAAATAATAGTGATAATGGCCAGTGTGCATTGAATAATGTTTCAGTGACTGTTCTAAGAGCTTCGCATCTTAAATACTGTATTATCTTCATTTTGCTCTTGAGAAACTGAAGGACTAAGATATGAGCTGTGAAGTCTTGGAGGACACAGGAAGCAATGAATTTACCATTTTTGCAATTTTGTCACTTAAAAGGTAGGCTTGGGCAGATGAGGTATACAGCTCTTTCAAGGCAATGTCGTTTACGTAAGAAGCATATAATGAAATGAAAGATTTGAGAGTGTCTCAAGGGGTAAGAAGATTTTTTAAATTCTTCCAAAAATAGTGAGAATTTTCCTGTCCATTTACACAATGCTAAGCTTGGCACATTATTAAAAATGCCCACTTTAATTAATACAATAGTACAATGTAGTTCACCTAGAATTAATGGATGAGGGAGGAAGCAAGCTTGCTTCTATTTCTCAAAGAGATGTGGACAGAAAGAGAAGTTAGGGGAAACTTTCTAATAAAAAAAAATCACCTGTTGCAATCAAAGAAGCTTTAGCAAGAACCAACTTGCTGAGAAACAGTGGCAAATTAGGAGAGGGTAACTAGGCAGTGGGATCCTAAAAGGAGATCTACCACCCAGAAACTCAGATTGGAATTTAATAACCTTCTTCTGAGAAACATCAGATTATTGTTAAAGCACATTCCAATAAACTAGAGCTCTTGTTTGGCTCAGGATGACTGTTTTTAATTTTGAATACTACTCTGAATTGCTTATCATGAAAATGTTTAATAATGCAATGTGGCTACAACATAGGAAGGCACTGTAAAGAGGGGCAGAAGCTGAATAATTGGGTGAAACAATCTCAGTTTAAAATGAGCAGGGCAGCTGGTTCATAAAAGAAATACTGCATACACAAGTGGAAGAAAATAGCTGGAGAAAAAAAGAATCAAAAATAGTGTAACACATAGAAAAGGAACTGCAATTCCTTTCTCTTTTAAGTCCTAAATAGAAAGCCATGTGATATAAGCAGTGGGTTTCTATATTACCCAGGGGCCCAAACAACAACTGAAGATCTAAAGATGTGCTTTTGGCAGTAAAGCTGGAGTAAAAAATAGACTCCAGATGACTTAGATTATGCCCCTCACAGAGGCCCAGGAAAAACATGCTAAGGCGTCAGCCACACGGACAAGGTAAAGAACATCGCAGCTGGCCACACAAGCGATTCGGGCCTCTATATGAAATGAATGTTTGCTGTGTGTTGTTTCCAAGTTAAATTTCAGATTAACTATTTCCTTGATAAGAAATCACCATAATTCTTAGAGTGCTGAAAGGGAGAAAATGAACCAACCATATTCATGGCCAATGAAATTAATTGCCTGAGAATGTTCTGTAAAAGGGCTCTGGATTAGGTCACAACACACTTATGTTAAATGCTGTATGTGATATTCTTCAAAAATTGTCCTAAATGGGGCTTAGATCTCCTGGCACTATCATATAAGGAGTTCTTCTGATGGGACTAAAATGAATAAATAATGGTTATCTGCTAGAAAGGTGTAGCTTGGTCTTTTTGTACCCTTTCCCAAAGAAAGACTGTATATCTTCCATGAGAGAGAAAAGTATGTACCATCTGTAAATCCTTGTGAAGAGCCATATCACATAAAAATCACCCTTATTCTCTCCTTTGATATGTGGATTTCTATAAATAGAGAAAAACTAAGCCTTTGGTAAGCCAAAAAAGACAAAATAAAATTGTGACTGGATGTCACTATGAGCCCAGTTTCAGCCTAAATAAAATGAATCGGTATCTCTATGCCTCTTTGATAGAACGGTTGCACATTTTCACCAGGCTGCCTGGTTGAGGAGAAAAGAAGGCTGGGGATGAAGACGCTGTCTTTGTAAAGGCTTTGGAAAGAGGATCGCAGCATGGCAGTGAGAAACCATGTTGGTTCTCTATGGGACTAAGTAGATGCACTGTAGAAATCTATAATCCCAGGGAAGTGACAGCCTTATTGCTGCAAAGGGTAGAAGCTTCAGAGGGGAAGTCACCATTAATCCCTATGTGGTTTGCTGCAAAGCATGCGCTGTCAGCAACAACACCCCTGAGGGTTGCTGGCTTGAATTCTCAGGCGTTGTTCATGTGAACTTGAATGTCTTCGAATCCTACAGTGACTCGAGACTGGTGGCGCTTGTATCTCTCATTCTATTCTATGAAGAACTGAATCCTGCCTCCGCTGAGAGTATTCCCAAACACAAGGACTAGACAAGGATACAGCTGTGGCACAGGTTTTAGGTGTGGGTCTGAGATTACAGAGGGAAGTCAGGCCAGGATAGAATCCCTCCAGAGTTGAGGGTCAACATAGCAACAAGCTCAGAAGCAAACGTAACAAGCTGCCAGGTCTCCAAGGTAAAATGTGGTAACTGAGACAGTTTAGAGAGGTGAGATTCTGTAGTAATAAGAACATATTTGAAGCCAACTCCACGGATGAGGATTTCAGAATCTTCTAGGATATTGAAAGCAGGATGGGTTTTTCTGTTTGTTTGGGTTCTTTTTTTTTAAGCTATTATTGTATTAATGGTCTGTCTGACTGAGGATCTTTTTTATTATTTATTTATTTATTTTCAAGTTTTATAGCTATATATTCAGTGTATGTATTTATGGGGTACATGAGAAATTTTGATACAGCTATACAATCCATAATAATTACATCAGGGTAGATGGGGTATTCATCACCTCAAGCATTTATCCTTTCTATTACAAACAATGCAATTATACTTTTAGTTACTTTAAATATAAATAAGTTACTATTTACTATGTCAACTATTATGCTATCAAATACTAGATCTTATTCATTCTAACTACATTTTTGTACCCATTAACTATTTCCACTCCAACTCTTCCACCCACTACCTTTCCCAGCCTCTGGTAACCATTATTCTACTCTGTATTATATGTAAGCCTCATGGTAACCATAAAATTTAAAACAACAGATATGCAAAAAAAAAATAAAAATAAATAAAAAGCAAGAAATTAAAGCAAACTAATAGAGAAAACCACCTGCACTAAAAGGAAGACAGGAAGGAAGAAAAGAAAAGACCACAAACCAACCAGAAAACAAATAAAATGGCAGGAGTAAGTCCTCACTTAATAGTAATAACATTGAATGCAAATAGACTAAACTCTCCTATCAAAAGACATAGAGTGGCTCAATGGATTAAAAAGCAAGGTCCATTGATCTGTTGCCTATAAGAAACACACTTCACCTATGAAGACACACATAGATTGAAAATAAAGGGATGGAAAAAGATATTCCATGCAAGTAGAAACAAAAGAGCTGAAATAGCTATACTTATATGGTCTTGAAAGATATATCTCAAGACAAAACTTTAAAAAGAGACAAAGAAGGTCACCATATAATGATAAAGCAGTAAATTCAACAAAAGGATATAACAATTATAAATATATATCCAACACTGCAGCATCCACATATATAAAGCAAATATTATTAGAGCTAAAGATAAAGATAGACCCTAATTCAATAATAGCTGGAGACTTCAACACCTCACTTTCAGCATTGGACAGACATCTAGACAGAAATGACAAAGAAATAGTTCGTGATATCCCTACTTCTATTTTTACCTGGGAAACTTTTTGAGACTCATTTTATAAGTAGGGTACAGTTGGAGCTAAACTGTTCCATCATGCCCATATTTGCAAGGTAGAGGCATGTAATCTTGGTGTTTGACTTTTCTATTGATGAAGAACAACAGGGAGCACACTTCAGTAACTCTTTCCCAAAAGGGCTTTCAAATGCTGATTGATCAGGAATACACACCACTTCTTATCAAGGGCCAAAACTTAGCCACAAAATTCAAAAAAAAAAAAAAAAAAAGAATTTGGGACAGGTTCTCACTCTGTGGCCCAGGCTGGAGGGCAGTGGTGCAATCATAGTTCACTGCAATCTCCACATCCTGGGTTCAAGCAATCCTCCCACCTCAGCTTTATGAGTGGCTGAGGTGCACCACCATGCCTGGCTAATTTTTGTATATTTTATAGAGATGAGGTTTCACCATGTTGCTCAGGCTGATCTTGAACTCCTGGGCTCAATTCATCTTCCCAGCCTCCCAAAGCATTGGGAATACAGGTGTGAGCCACTGTGCCCAACCAAAATATATTAAATTTTAATTTTTAAGTTTCTCATATCTCTCTTGGTAATTATGGAATATAGGCTGTTCTGGTGATGGCATCGGGTAAAGAAGAGAGTAATTTTTTTAATGTTGTACACCAGGGGTCAGCAAACTATAGCCTGTGTGCTGAATCCAGCCAGCTCCCTGTTTTTGTAAATAGTTTTATTGTGTCATAACCATGTTCATTCATTTACATAGTTTACAGCTACTTTTATGCTACAACGTTAGAAATGAGTAGTTGCAACAGAAACTGGTCCACAAAGCCTAAACTATTTTTACCTGGTCCTTTACAAAAAAGGTATGCCAACTCCTACCCTAAAGTAAAAAGAAAAAAAAAATTGAACTTTTTAAAATTCCCTGACAGTTCAGTTCTGTGAGCAGGTCCTGATGAATTGCTTCTCATGCAATATAAGTAAGTCACAAAAGGTCAGTTGAGTCTCTGGGGTTGCTGTGATTGTAAGGCAAAGGCAGAACCATCTGGCCTGCAGAATCTCAGGAGACAAGTGTCTTCAGAGGCACCAGCCACAATTTCATAGACCCAGGACTGGTTGCTAGTCTCATAAGGAGTTGTGGCACACGGAGTGTGACTCTGAGGCATGTTAACCTTGAAACTCTGAACACTGCGATAGCCATCTTAACAACCACTACAACCAATTGTCATAAACCTTGCAAAAAAATAACCTTCTCCCCAAAGTATTGAGCTTTCAACTCTACGTCAGACAAAGCAACAGCAACAAATGGACTTTGGGAAGGTGAGAACCCTGGGAAGCAGACAGTCCAGGAAAAAAGAGCTCAGCTTCTTCTCTGAGCTCACTGACCACTAAGGCAGAAAGGCCGTTTCTACTTTTTACATTTGAGCAAGACAGCATCTCTGAAATGCCTGAGACACTGATTCCCTTACCTTTCTCTCGTGGAAATCTCTAAACTCTTGTTTCTTCCACCAGCTGGCTCAGCTCTTCAGTGACTCTTAGCCACTTGGATGCAAACCCTCCACAGAGTACAGTGGATTACTCTAGTCATTCTGCTACTGCACGGGCTTTGCTTACATTCTAGCTCATGCAGAAATGTGAAGGAGGGAAGAGACAAGCCTTAGGGGTGTCCACGAGTTACTTTGTTGTGGATATGCTGCACTTTCGAAAATTTCCTGCTGCTTCTTTTCCTATCCATGCCTCGGATAGTGGCTACTGCCAGGAGACGCTGAACTCTGTGAAACTGGCCTGAATGTGCCTGCTTTCTAAGTGGCTTAGGCAGGACCTTCAAGGTGTTTGAACTTAAATCACAACTTGATTATTTTCACCAGTTCTCAGCCCCTTTGCGGTCTCTCCTCTTTCAATTGCAAAAAGGCCCCACCTCTCTTGAGTGTGAGCTCCTGGTCACCATCTGCTTCTCCTCTTCTACCAACTGTATCTGATACATAATCACACTAATTATAATTCTGCTCCATTACATTCCTCACAGGTTTAAAGAAAGGTTGGTTTCTGGGTACACTTGGAACTAACCACTTCTCACTGTGAGAGGGTCCTCCAGCTGGCTTTCTGCCAGTTTCACTGAATCACCAGTGAATGCAGAGGAACTCCCAGTCCCAAAAGTAGGTCCCAGCCTTTGGTTCAATGCTATCTGTATCTCAAGGCCAAGGATCAAGAGCCACAGTTCCCCCCACACTGTGACTGGGAAAACACCACCTGGTGTTAGGGACTTTAACAATGCTAAACCAGAAGGCCAGGTGATAAAGATTCTCCGCTATGGAAAGTACCTCAGGCTCATCAGCATAGCTACGTGGGGCTCATCTGTGCATGCTGAGGGGGTACAGCTGTGGTCAGGAGGCATGGTTGGCTCTTTCTCTCTCTCCTACTCATCCTTGGCTAATCCTCACCTGTCTATCAGCCCCCATCCATTGTCAGGTAAACAAACAGCAAGTGATGGGGGCCGACAGGCAGCGAGGATTGAAGCAGACTAGAAGACAAAAAGATAGTGGTGCAGAAGATTCTCTCTCACAAGCCTGAGAAAGGTTTGCACAATTTTAAACACAAAACTAAGCCTCTGCCAGAGAAAGAGCTTAGTTGTGAAAATGCTAGAGCCCCATTCTGCCAGAGCTCCTCCGTTTCCATGACAGTGCTCTTGAGTGGTCATTGTGCTTGAGAGTCACTATAAGCTCATTTTTATGGTAGCGGAGAAAATTCCACCTCTGAACCCTCCCAGGGCTGAAGTTACCCTGTTCTTCCTATCACTATTGCATGGCAGATGATGTGAGGAACTGACCATGTCCGAAGTAGCAGACCTCGTCCCCCCAGCCACCTCCTCCAGCCCCTTGCTACCTCCTTGTCACATCCCTCCATCCCCTGGTGCTTTGCTGCTCTTTCCTGTGCCTGCTACACCGTGGAGGTGGGAGAGACTTTCTCACCACAAAGGTTCCAATGTTCTAACGTGGTCCCAGGTGTGAACTAAATTGTACACCCCCTGTCTCAATTCATATGTAGAAGCCCTACCCCAAATGTGACTGTATTTGGAGATAGAACCTTTAAGGAGGTGATTAAGGTTAAATGAAGTCATAAGGGTGTGCCCCTATTCTGATAGGACTCATGTCCCTGCAAGAAGAGGAAGAGACCCTGGAGATCACTCCCTTCCACGTGCATACAGAAGGAAGACCATGAGAGGCACAGGAGAAGGCGGCCACATGCAAGTCGGGAAGAGCCGCCTCCCAGAAACCAACCCTGCTGGCACTTTGGTGTTGCACTTCCGGCCTCCAGCACTGTGAGAAAATTAATTTCTGTTGTTTAAGCCACCAAGTCCATGGCAGATGGTTACAGCAGCTGGAGCTGACAACTGTGTTCCAACACAGGAGAGACGTGCTTTGTCACTGGCTTCTAGTGCACCCTTCCATTGGTAACCTCCACCCTCCATCTCTTATAGTGCCTCCTGCAGGAAGTTTAGAGACAGCCCTTTGGCACTAAGTCTCAGGAGCTATGAGAGGGAACATCAAGCTGTACTTGAAACCATCCACCCTGCCCTGCCCGCCTAGCTTTGTCCAGAATCTGAGCTGTAATTTCCCTAAGTCCTCTTTACAATTTCCCTCACCAGGCTCATTTATTTACTCACCACCCAAAAAGGACCCCCAGCCCTTGTCTTGACCCTCTAGAAATCTTTCTTGGGAAGACAGCACTGGCCTCTGCAGTGACTACTTTTTTCATTTAAAGGTCTCTTTTCCTGTGTGTCTCTGTGCTTCTCACAGCATCTTTCCTTGTCTCTCTCTTTTGAAAATATCCTTCTGTTATTCTTTCTCTGTCTCACTCTTGAGGTCTGTCCTCATCTCTTACTCCTTTCTTTCTTCTCTTTCACTCTTAACTTTGAAGTATAAACTATCTTTAACTTATTGAATATGGCTTTTTCTCTAATACTAATGTAAGTAAATGAGTCCAATGTTGTATACCTCTTCTTGCATAACAATAAATAAGCAAACAGAGATAAATACAGCTTCTCTAATCCTTGACTCCACTTTTCCTAGGTTCCTCTGCTCAGCACTACTAACCAACGTTTGTTGGTGCCACAAGGGGGCAGTACGATCAAGCAGATTATTTAACCCAAGCAGCTATAAAAGAAGTCAGAGAGACGCAGGGAGAGGTAGAGGCAGAAATGAAGAAATTGCCGCTGTCACTGGGGAAGGGCCATGGCAGGCAAAGAGCGTGGAGAATGATTCCACTGGCTTTCTGACTCATCAGTTTTTATATCTATGAAATGAGATTATACCCAACTAGAGGAAATTAAAGTTCATCCTGGCACAAAAGTCTGTTTTGATTGAAAATCAAAAGGCAGGGAAGGGTGGTGAAGTCAAAGATGACTGAATCTTTGATTACGGTTGAGCAGAGGGACGTGGAGGCTTACTTATGCACATATGGACTGCGTGGTGGTGGAATGGATAAAGGGAAAGATCTAGCTGGCATCTGGAAATTTTTGCCTAGAACTCAAAAGAAAAATGAGGAAAAGCAATGTGATTTTGGAAGCCACAAAAGCCATGTACATGGAGAGCCAAATGTTCTGCGGCCTCCACCTGATGACTTAGGCAGGGCTCTGCTTCCCAGTCCTGTGTCTTCCTAACCTCCCAAGCTGGGACCCAGTGTGTGCCTGTCCTAACTATGGCATTTGCAAGTGACAAAAACTCAAATCAAATTGGAATCAGTAAAAAAAGGCAACTGGCTCTTGTTCCTGAAGTCTAGAGAAGCACTAACCAATACAGTGTGAGACACACATGTAATTTAAAAAGTGTTAGTACACACATTTTAAAAAGTTGAAAGGTCAAGGTAAAATTAATTTTAGGAATATTTTTTTTAATTGTTTATCCAAAATTATTCTACTTTCGACATGTAATCAGAATGTTAAAATTGAGACATTTGAAAATATGTGTACGAAATCTGCAAAATGTGGTATGTATTTTACATCTCCAGCCATCTCAACTTGGCCTAGCTATATTTCGTGAGCTCAATAGCCACATGCGCCAATGGCAATCATATTAAGCATTGCAAATCTAAAGGTAAACCCTTGACATAGGGCTGGATCCAGGAACACATATAGTGTGGTGTGTGCTAAGTTTTGCATTTCCTTGTATGTTGGGCTCATCCTCTCCACAAAGATACTTTAATTTGACTAGGGAAGATGGCTCACATGTAGTTGCAACTTATTTTGTGCTTACACCTCACAGTCACAGAAGAAAAGACAATGCAATTTCAATAGCTTTGAATGGCCCTGATGCTGTCACATGATTATCCATGAATCAATTACTGAGGTCAGGGGAATGGCATCAACTCTAATCAGCATTGTTTTCAATAGCTCAGGCAAACAAAGCTCTGATTGCCCAGGCCTGGCCATATGCTCCCCTCTGGACCTGAGGGTGGAATGAGGAGGCTGCTCAGCACCCCCTGAGCCGCACAGAATCAAGGAAAATGGGTCTCCAAAAGAAGGGATGTGGTACACATCACATACATCCATTTAACTGCCACTTCTAGATTTAAACAGCCCAGAGACCCTGGATTCCATGCAATTCCAAGGCAAGGGAGATTAGAAAGGTTGGTATTAATAGCTGTCCATCCAGTCACACCTTGACGACCAGTTCTTTTTCTACTTACACCATAATCATAGTGTCACAGGAGCGGAACTCCACTGGACTCCCACTTCTGAATCTCTAAGTCCATTTAACCAGCTTCTCAGTGCCCGTGGCCAGATCCCTGCCAATGTGGGATTCCTCTGAGGGTCTAACCCTGTTCCTCCCTCAGGCCCCTTGGAGCTTAGATTTAATTTTGTCCATGTGCCCTTTCCTTTTTTTTCCTTGTGAAGCTCACATTTACTCTGAAGCTCAGGATTAGTAATCTTAGGCTCAGCTCCTTCATTCCAACTATAGTTGCCTTTGAGAGGCAACCTCAGTCTTCATGGCACTTTCCTGACACTGAACTCTGATAATGATAGCAATAAAAAAATAACACAGAGATTGTACAGCGTAAAGGAAAACAACATAGACTCTGGAGCCTTATTGAAGCTGGGATTCAAATCCAGCTCTGCCACTTAGTGGCTCTGTGATGTTGGACCAATTACGTAATCTTCCTATGCTTTCTTTTGTCTTTAACATATGGATAAAATATAACTTATTTACCAGGCTTGTTGTGTAAGATCTGTAAATATATGCAGAACGCTTAGAGGAGTCCCTGTAAGTGTGTATCATAAAGGGTAGATCAGGGAGCAGAACCAGTATGCGGATATACAATAAGGGTTTTCATGGTGGGAAAGGTAAAAGTCTGCAAGGGGAAAGCTGAAAGAGGATTAGAGAAAAGTCACTAATCAGGGGCCACAAAGGAGAGCTGGGTGAAGTCATAGGCCCAGTTACTGCTTGACTCCAACAAATTCGAATCGCATAAGCAACAACAGCATGAGCTGCAGTGAACCTGGAGTCCTACACCAACTTTCTGAGTGTAAGAAATTGCCATTTCACTTCCGCCTTCCAAATATTGCATGAATTTCTCTTGTGGCCAACCCTAACACAGAACCACAAAGGAAGAAATCCTGAGAAATGGTCCCAGCTTAGCTACATTGTCACAGTGTAAAACCATCTCAAAGCATTAGCTATTATTATTGTTACTGCTACCAATATTGTGTATAAATTTTATGTGGTTATCATGTATTGCTTATATTACACTCCACTAGAGTGGAAGGTCCCTGAAGATATCTTAGTGAAACCACTTAATGCACAGAGTTTATGGAGTTTTTATCAACATGATATTTAATCCACATAACACCCCAGTTGTGTAGGCAAGGTCGGGTTTATGACCCACGGGAAAGTTAGAGAGCTAGAGAGTTGCAGAGCTACAACTCCATGAATGGCAATCTGATCATTCCAATCCAGTGCACCACCCAGTCTTCCCATTGCCTCCTTCACCACCAGGGGGCAGCACATGGCACAGTGTGAGCCCTCAAGGATACTTCATAACTGGCTTTCCATTTACAGGTGTACATCAAAGAAGAATGAGTATTCCACGGCACAGTGAAACTGATTTTCATGAGGGGGCTTTTAGGATCTGTCATTACTAATTCATCACACTTCAAATATTCAACCCAAATGTTGAATTTTTAAGGGCTGCAGTTTCATAGAATTTGCAGTAAGTGTCACCCTACAGCTACTGAACAATCAATGCTCCAGATCTAAAAGTATCAAGAAAGTGAAAAAGTGTAATGCACATCATATAACATTGTCTACATTTTAACCTAAATAAAACAACACAAAACAAATGAATAAAAACATTGCACCATTTCATGCTACGTTGCAGATGACTGTTTTTGTGGCATATTTCTCCCCACTGCATCCTCTTAACTCCCTATTCATTAGGAAGTGTCTTTGTGACATGGTTATGTGCTATTTGCTGCAGAGTGGCAGACTGTTAAAAGTAGAATTTTCAAAAGTGTTACTTCTTCTGTTGTTATTGATATCCCCCAAGTCCTTATGACTATCCCTCAGAGTAAGATCTTCTTGATGCACAGCTGTCCCTAACTGTCCTCTCCCTACCTTCTTTGCTCCTTCCCAGATCAACAGCCATAATGAACATGGTTGATTTTATAGCTGGACAAGCTTTTTTTTAGGACTATTTAAAAACACGGGGGATAATAGTAACCTTGTATTTGTTTTACTCCTTGAACTTTTCAAAGAAATTTTTAAAAATATTGTAATCTTATTTGAAATTTCTAACTACCTGGTATAATGAATAGGGCAGATATTGTCCTCATTTTAGAAAAGTGGAGCTAGACTAGAGAGATTAAGTCAATTGACTAAGGTTACACTGTTGGTCAGCTGAAGGAAGTACAGTATTTCCTAGATCCATTCCCAGAACACATTCTGCTATTGTTAAAGAGGAACCAGGGTCTAATATACATATTAGCATAACTTATGTGTGTTCCATACTGTGTAGATTTTGACTGAAAGAGGATAATCAGCCTCAATACTCGCAATAGCTGCAAAATCATAATCTCTCATTAATCTACAGTCTAGAATGGGAAAGAACAGAACTTTCTGGTTGAGAGTGCCACACATATATCTATGACTTGAAACTGCTAGAGTGGCATTCCTAATCTTGACTTATGTTAAGGTTTCTAGAAGGTAAGTTTGAGGAGACAGACTTTGGTTTGCTTCTGCATCTCCAGCACCTGGAGCAGTCCCAGGCACATATTAAGTACTTCATTTGTAATTAGTTTTAAATATTTTAAAATTTTAAATATTTGTTGAAAAAATAAAATCTTGAGAAAAGCAAAGTGGAAAGGAAGAATAGTGAAAATGTGTGCACTGTGGCTTTGCATAATTCAGCTTTCTAAGCAGTGCCAAGGAGGCTGGACACTCTGGGCCACTGAGTCTTAGCAAGAATGCACATAGCCTGTGCAGCTTTAAAGACAACAGATGGCTAGCTCACCCCCAGTAATACTAATTAGTTGGCCCTTGATGAGATTTGCCATGTTTTATTTTTTTACTCAACCTCTTTGTGTAGGCAGTGAGGAGCCACTTAAGGAATGCAGTAAGCAGAGGTGTGGTATCACATTTTCAATCAGCTAGTCTGGAGAATGGATTGGAAGTGGGCAAGATTGAAAGCAAGAGATCCAGCTAAAGGAACCATCATGGTGGTCCAAGTGAATAAGGGCAAAACAGGCTAGAGGAAAAGCAGGTGGAATGCAGAAGTGAGGAAGGATACGGAAATGTCAAGTACACAGTCCGGACTTAATATGGAGGCAGGGATGGTGCAAAAGGGTGGTTTGGATCAGGGGGTTGAACCTCCCATGATCTCCTGCATCCTTCCTAAATGCACAGGTTAAATAAAAACAGATACTGTCTGTGCTAAAAGAATCACAGGAAAAATCCTCCACCTTTCCTTCCTCCATCCTGCACATTTTCCAATAGATTGTTGTCTCTAAGTAGTTCTTCTTTCTAAAGCCATAATTAGTATCTGGGGGCAAAGAAATGAGACATAGAGGTGAAAGGGAATTAAGAATGACTGCCTTTCCAACACTTCAGGAAAAATAATACCTCAGGGAGTTGAAGTGAGAATAAATAAGATAATGTACAGATTGTGTCTGGCACATGGTAGCCTCTCAAAAATCACTTCCTTTCCCTGGAAGTATCGACTAAAGCCCAAGCTCTCCCCTTGTCTGAGCAAAAATTTCTACCCAGCTCCGTTTTCCTCTCAAACGTATTTATAAGTTCTCTAGTACAAGACTAAAATGACAAGTTTTCACTTTCTTTTTCACATAAGAGAGAAATTTTTTTCATCCTATGGAATAAAGTCAGAACTGGGTGAAAGATTTTCCCCTTTTGGCTGTGTTCCATCAATCGAGAAGAAACTCTCTTTCCTGATAATCCTCTCTGAAATGCAATGTTTTTTTCACTCTTATACTCAATGGGGAAAAAAAAAGTGCTGGCAGCAACACTTCTGAAGATTCCTTGTACCCATCTAAAAGTTAACTCCTCTTTAGTGCTTTGCAAGTAACCAGAAGCACTACACTTTAAAAAAAAAAAAAAAAAAAAAAAAAGCTGCTGAGGATTCTAAGAATGGTGTTGTTTTTATAAAAGTGTGGTCACAAATCAATGCATTGTTAATGAAGAGTTTCCTCTATAGAACTCTAGAGTTATATGGAGACTCAAGACTTGCTTATGACTTCTCGCTGCAGGGAGGGTGGGCTGAGAGTTTACACAATGGGGGCTTTCAGCTCCATTGACTTCAGAAGAGCTTTGCCCAAGAAGCCTGATGAGAGAACTGGCCTTTTCCCCTCTTTCCAAAATGTAAGTCCAGATTGTTTCGAGAACTAGGGAGAGTAGTGTACTTATCTAAATCATTGAAATACTCCTAAAAAATGTAAAATGACCAGAAGTGCACCTTTTCTTTTTCTTCTGAAAGCACAAACATTAGAAAATACCATATAGCAATTAGGAGCCAGGTTGCCTACATGTGAATCCAGGTCCCAGGTCTGCCCATTAGGCTGGTTACTTATCACTTGTACCTGTGTTATCATCTGCAAAATGGGACAGTATTTGTACCTATCTCACAGAGTGGCTGTGAGGATTAAAATGATTTAATAGATGTAAAGTGCTCAGAACAGCACCTGGCGTGTAGTTTGTTACCGGATACTATTTAGAAAAGGAGCGCTCCAAGCTGGATCCAACCCATGACGCAGCTGGAAACAACTCTGCTCTGTAACAGAGCTTCTAAGACTGGACCATAGGCTACGTAGATCCACATGCATGTATAATTAAGCAGGATTTAACTTTTTAAAAAATTCATTGCCAACATATACAATCCAAGAGTGACACAATTCAGCATTTCTGGCTTCCCCTGGCCATCCTGACCCAACTCCTACTGACCACTCTTGGTGGGAGCTGAGTAGCTGCTAACCTCTTTGGGCGGGGCATAAAAGTCAAGTCACCATACTCCCCATCTGGCCCAGTTCTCTCATTTACTTTACCTTTACAAGCATTTCAGGATGTGACCTCTATCCTAAAAGGATTGGGGTGCAGAAATCACAGCCTCTTCTCACATCATAACATAGGATCGGCACTGTGAAGTTGGAGGGGTGAACGCACCTTGATCTCTGAATGACTGGGAGAAGGGAGGTGAAGAAAACAATTACAAGCTGGTTGCATATGAGACTCAGGTCTTCTCTAATCTCTCCAGTGGAACTTCCTTTTTTCTCCTTATAAAATTCAAATACATGACTTAAGCAAACCAGTAACAGCTATAATTTATCTATAATTATGCCAATTTATATACATTACCTAACTGAATACTCAGACCTATGATGTAGGAATTGTAATCCCCATTTTATATCCCCAGAGAGGCTAAACAGCTTGTCTAGAGTCAGTTAGAAGGGATGGAGCGGGGACTGAAGGGCAGGCCCAGGGTAGCACAAGGCATCCTTTCAGGTAGCAATTTCCTCCAAATTCACCACGTCTTCAGAGAAGACCTCTGTGTCCCTCTCAAAACTTCTCACCTACGAGAATTTCCTCAAACCCACCCTTCCCTGGCAATAGCTCTATTGAGCTGAAGGTGGTAAGGGAACTAGTGTTTTATGCAAATTGTGAATGCCCTAGGAAAGTGATAAGAATTAAATGACTGTGAGACTCCCCAGTGTGTAGAGATTAAGAGGAGGAAAGTTCAAAAAGCTTGACTGCATGGAAAAAGATTATTCTAATAGTCTTAGAAGTCAGAGATGGAAATTTTATTAAATAATTTTTTAATGGGCAAAGAATGACTAGAAAGAATAAAGAACTCTGTCTATGACAGGCCAAATTTGAGGCAGTACCAAGACCTTTACTATTTATTAGCTATCTTAATAGAAGGAGAGTATATGGCAACAGAGGGGCAACACCCTTGGCTCTAGATCTTACAAGCTTCATGACCTTCAGCAAGTTACTTAACCAATGAAAGCCTATTTCTTCATCTGTAAAATTAGCACTAATACAGTACTGAACTTGAAAGCGTTGATTATATGGGATACACACAAAGGGACCAGTATGCTGTCTAGCATAGAGTAGGTGCTCTATACATTTTGATGCTTTCCCACACTCTTAATTATCCTCAGTGATTTGAAATTGACAGTAATCAGAACATAAATGTGTTATTTTGGAATAAAATGTGAGGAAAAGGGAAACAGGAGAAAGGATTTGGGTAGATAATAATTACCATGTCTTCTCCTTTCTCTTAAATAAAAAATGTCCCAAAGTGCCATTTTACATCCAATAGCACTCAAATAGTACTTCTGGCAAACACAGCTGGAGCACTGAGTAGGTGTAAATGACATAGCTATTGCCTAGAAAGTTAACGCTTCTGAACTACTACTAATGGCAATATCAAGTGTTTACTATTACCAGACACCATTCTATTCATTTTATGTACAATATTTTATTTAGTACTCACAACCTCAAATATAACTGTTATTTCTATTTTGTAGATGAAACTGAGCCTTAGATAAAACTGTAGTTTGTGCAATGTAATGGACAACTGAAACTCATTCATATATACATATGGGCATACAATCTTGTCCAAGCCCCAAATGCAAAACTGTTGCAGATCTGATAAACTGAGGGAGCAACTGATGGATGATACAGAAATATAGCTTTAATGTAAGTTATAATGTCAAGTTATCTATTCTAATCTGACCTGCTAAAATTAATGATGTATCAACTGACCTCACTGTGTTAAATACATAGTAGGCACCTATAACTTACTGCTTTAATAGATTTGTCTCTATAATTAATGTCTTATGATTAAGTCAATTTTGTGCCCTGCCTTTACCTAAAATAGGGACATAATTCCTTCTTCACAAGGATGCTGTGAGGAAAAGCTATAAATAGCTACATACACATAGAATTTACAAGTCAACTCTTCTTTGGATTGCATTTATCTTCTTAGCATTTTTTTCTGTAAAGCTGAGTATTACCTTAACACAAGTGATTTGTCCAAAAGAGGGCTATTAGGAGGCAAAACAACCAGGATCCCAGATATTTCGTTTTAGACATTGGCTTAGTCACATAGAAATATCTACTGAGAAAAGCAACTGACATTACTGACTAGTCTGGGAAAATTGTTTAACCACTCTTAGCCTCAGTTTCCGGACTTATAAAATGCGAGTGACGATATCTTCCAAGTAGGATTGTGATGAGATTAAATTAGTACTTGAAACGCATTTTTTCACATACTGCCATGTAGTAAGCACAATACTTTTTTTACACAAAACCCTTCATAATTACTTAACATAAGATTCTTCGAAACCACTGCATTAAGTATGTTATCTCCACAGCTTTCCCAACGAATACTCCATCTCTAATATTACATGAAATGCCCCCAGGGAACTGGCATAATCATTTGCCACCTGGGTAAATGACTCTGATGCGGACTTGCTTTGGGAATAGTCTAATATTTGATTGCTACTTTTAACACTGAAGTGACCAAATCATGTTTTCAGTTTCCTTAATTTAGCATACATCTTCAAGCACTTTCTCTGAATAAGGCAACGTGCTAAGTATTGTGACCACAACCAAGACAGATATAGAAGTAGCCCTACTTGCTTGAACTTGTAAACATCCCCTCATATATGACTTGCAACTATGTGCTCCTCACAGATCTGGATCCCTCCTGCAATACGGACTTTATGAGGATATGGCTGCAGCTACTTCTCTGTTTTTACTTTCAACACCCAGAACAATGTTTAGCACATTAAGGATCAAAAATGATTGTGGAATAATTCATTTACAGTCCAGCAGGAGGGATCAATCATGTGCACAAATACAGAAATATAATACAATACAAACTTTCTCTTACAGGTAGCAAACGCTATAGCTCATTGGAGAGGGCAGTCACTTCTTCTCATTAGACTGAAAAAGAGAATTTATAGAGGACAATGTATTTGAATTGTATTTGTAGTACCATTTGGGTGGAGATTATAGCTGGAAGATGTAGGGGGAAAAAATTAAAAAGAAGAAATTTACTTCAAGGGAAGTTGACCAGGTCTGGAGCAAAGTTTGCACATAGAGTAGAATGAAAAAGACAATGGATAAGAATGAAAAAGGCAGTGAACTATTTGTGGAAGAAACTGAGTAAGTCAAGGCAAGGAGTAACAATTTTATTTAATACACAACTGAGAATACTTAAAGCTTACAAATAGTAGGGTACTATGAGATTTGTTTAACTGATGATTATATCAAAAAGTAATGATTCAGGATTTCTGGTTCCAGCCAAGATGGGATAGGCCCATTACAAACTCCATTTTAAGATGGTCTTGCCTCCTACAATTAACACAAAATTTACATAACACAACAAGCAAGCATGGGGAGACCCTAAAAAGTAGAAAGAAGGTGGACTTCCTCAGGAAGTTGGGATTCCCCCAGTGGGGAGCTGAGCCACTACTCACACTTAGCATTAACAAGGTGGAAAGAGGTGATGTAAAGCAGAGCAGGTGACACTGCTTCCTCCTTCCCCTGGTTCCTGCCAATGCAGAGATAAGCCTCCACCTCCACCTACCATCAATAAGCCCAAGTGAAGTGGCACTCCACTTCCCTCCCCTGCTCCACTGGTGTCAGCAGGGAAGCATGACATTGAGTTTCTACCCCTACCCTATAGCATCAAGTGGTGTGGTGTCACCAGGGCCCAGTTTGTATTCCCTCTTAGAAGCAACAATGTGGTGCAACTTGGTGCCACACTTTCACCCAGAAGGTATAAGCAGAGCCAGGGGAGAAGCTATCCTTCTACCCTGCTCATCTGCACTGAGGCAGTATAAACAGTCCACTTCTGAGGGGGTACTGTCAGTGAGACCCAACTGTAGACTCAACATATACAGATCCAGAGTCCAATAACATCCAAAATGTCAAAGAGAAAATAGTCACCCCAAGAACTAGAAAAATCACGACGTGAGAAAGAACAATCCATATCTGCCAACATCAAGATGAATCAGATGTTGAAAAGTATTTGACAAGATAGTTAATGCAGCCATAAAATTGCTTCACCCATTATAAATTCTCTTAAACTGAAAAATTATAAAATGGCAGTAAAGAAATAGAAATGAAATGATATATGGATATATATATATATATATATATATATGGATAAATGTAAAAAAATTATGCTAAGTGAAATAAGCCACACACACATACACACATAAAAACAAAACTCACATATTATATAATACAATTTATAAGAAATGTCCAGAACAGGCAAATCTACAGAGACAGAAAGTAGGTTAGTAGTTTCTGGGGCTAAAGGTGGCATGGAATAAGGACTGTCTGTTACTGGGTAGAGTTTTCTTTCTGGGGTATTGAAAATGTTCAAATATTAGATTATGGTGATGTTTCTACAACTCTGCATACATACTAAGAACTACTGAAATGTATATTTGAATGAACTTTATGGTATGTAAATTATATCTCAGTGTAATTTAAATTAGTAATTACATTTTGTCTAAAAAAGGAATGTCATCAAACTAAAAAATTCAATAACTCAAATAAAACCTTGCTGCCTGGGGTCAATAGTATAATGGAAATGACAGAGGAGAGAATCAGTAAATTTGAAGTCAGCTCAATAGAATTTATACAGTCTGAACAACAGAGATATAATAGACTGAAAAAAACAAACAGAGATGATAACAAAAGATCCATCATTAGACTGAGGAAAGATATAAGAGAGTATTTTAAAAGATAATGGCTGAACAATCCCAAATTTTTCAACTGCTGAAAGAAAAGAATTGTCAACTATGATTACAATATCCAGTGAGGGATGAAGGGGAAACAAAGAAAGACTAACAGAATTTGTTGCCGGTATATCTATTTTTAAAGATCGGCTGAAAGGTTTTCTTCAAAGGAAATGGCAGAAAAAGGAATCTCAGACAATTAGAAAGGAAGGAAGAACAAAATAAACCCAGAAGTATGGGAGCGTACAATGGACTTCTCATCAGTTTTAAAAATCATATCTGATGATTAAAACAAAATTATACAACACCTTATGCTAACAAAAAAGATATTTAAACATAGAGAAAGAAAAGGGATGTAAATGGAATTAAGTTTCCACATGGCAAAGTGGTAAAACATTGATACAAATAGACTGGGACATATTATGTGTCCATGTTTTAATACCCAGAACAAATACTAAATATATATATTACATAAAATATATAGTATATATTAATATATATTCTATATATATAAAGCAATATACTAAAAAATCTCTAAATAAATCAAGATGGAATCCTACAAGTTATTCAAGTAACCCAAAAGAAGACAAGAAAAGCAAAATAGATAATGAGAAACTGAGGGAGAAAAACTGATCCTGCTCTGATTACAAAGACAATAAGAAAATAATACGAACAATTTTATGCTTACAAAATTGACAGCCTAGAATAAAATCAGTATCTTGGAAACCACAAACTAGATGAAATACAAACTATGGCAACCTTAATAGTCCTATAACAACTAAAGAAATAGTATTAGTCATTTAAAACCTGAAACAGAAATCTCCAGGTACAGATTTCACTAAAGAATTCCATAAACATACACAAACACAAAAAAAATCCTCATCAAAATATTAACAAATCCAATCCAGCCATGCTTAAAAAGAATTATACACCATGACCAAATGGGATTTATTCCAGGTATGCCAGGCTGCTTCATTCAAACATCAATCAATATAACTCAGACTATCAACACATCAGAGAAAAAAATCATATAATTATGTAAATAAATGCAGAAAAAGCATTTAACAAAATTCAACACCCACTCATGACTAAAACTCTCAGAAAACTAATAGAGTGAAATGTCCTCAATTGATTAAAAAACATCTACCAAATCCTACACCTAACATCATATTTATGGTGAAAGAATGAATGCCTTCCCCCTAAGACTGGAAAAAGGGAACACCACTTTTATCTAGCATAGTACTGTTAAGTTCTAGTCGTTGCAAGATGGTAAGAAAAAAAAATAAAAGGCACACAGTTTGAAGAGGAAGAAACAAAACTACACCTATTTTCAAATGACATGATATTGTGTATAGAAAATCCCAAGTAACCTATAAAGAAGTTTTTTTAAAAAAAAAAACCTCAGAAGAAATAAATCGGCAAGGTTGCAAAATACAAAATTGAAGTAAATATTTGATTAGTAAAACAACAAATATATGGAAACTAATATTTAAAAAAACAATAATTTACAATTGCTTCATAAAATGAAGTACTTATGTATAAATCCAATAAATCATGTATCATATCTGTATCATAAAAGTTATAAAATGCTAATCATATAAAATTAAAGAAGACTTAATGAATGAAGAGACATTCTGTTCATGGATAAGAAACCTCAACATAGTAAAGATGTCAATTCTTCCCAAAATGGATTCCATAGGCTTCAATGTAATTCATATGTAAATGGAAAGGTGTTTTGTAGACACACACCATCTTATTTCTAAAATTTATAAAGGCACAGGACCTAGAATAGGTAATGTAACTTTGAAAAAATAGAACCAAGTGGGAGAAACCGCTCTACCAGATATTAAGGCTAACTAAATATCTACCATTATGAGCATAGCATTGGTGGAGGGACTGATACACACAAAAAATCAACGGAAGAGCCAGAGGACTCTGAAAGAGATTCACACAATTATGTCTAAGTGATTTTTTTACAAAGGTGCAAAAGCAATTCACTGAAGGAGGGACAGGTTTCAACATATGTTGCTGGAGCAACTGGACATCCGTAGATGAACCTCAACCTAAACCTTATTATTTAAAAAATTAACTAAAAACGGATCACAGAATTAAATGTAAAACTATAAAACTTTTAGGAAAAAAACAATAGGTGAAAATCTTCAGGACCCAGGCAGGTCCAGGTAAAAAGTTTAGACTTAACATCAAACGCACAATCCACAAAAGGAAAAATTAAATCGTGTCTCATCAAAATTTAAAACTTTTGCTTTATGAAAAACTGAAGAGAATGAAAAGACAGGCTATACACTGGAAGAAAATATTTGCAAACAACATATTCAATAAAGGATCTGTATCTAGAATACGTAAAAACCTCTCCAAACTCTACTTTTACTTGTCAACAGTAAAAAAACAAACAAACAAAACAACAACAACAAAAAAAGCATTCTGATGAGTTTTTTGTTGTTGTTGTTGTTGTTTTGGAAGATGGGCAAAAGACACAAGCGGGTATTTACTGAAGAGGACATAGAGATGACAAGCACATGAAAAGATGTGCTTAGCCATCAGGGAAGTGTGAGTTTAAACCATTATCACAAAGTTCACATGTTCTCACTCATTGGAGTCAAAATAAGTTAAAAATTAAAACGACTGTTCTCAGAAAGACAGAAAGTAGAATGATGATGATCAGAGGCTAGGAAGGGTAGCAGGTAGTGGGGGAAAGCGGAAATGTAGTTAGAATGAGTAAGATCTGGTATTTGATAGCACAACCGGTTGTCTATAGTCAACAATAATTTACTGTTATCTTTTAAAATAACTAAAAAAGAATAGAATTGGAATGTTCTTAACACAAAGAAATAATAATGCTTGAGTTGATGGACACCCCAATTACCCTGATTTGATTATCATACATTGTGTGCTTGTATCAAAACATCACATGTACCCTATAAATATGTATAACTATTATGTACCAATAATTAAAAATACATTTTTAAAACCACTAGAAGATATGGTATCACGACATACTATCAAAATGGCTACATTTAAAAATACTGATAATACCAAATGCTGTCAAGTATTCAGGAAAACTGGATCACTCAGACTACTGGAAGAAATGTAAAATTATATGGCCACCCCAGAAAAGGGTATGTCATTTTCTTTCAAAATTAAACATGTACTTACCACATGCAACCCAGAAACTGCACTCCTGGACATTTATCCCAGAAAAATGAAAACTTATGTTCACAGACAAACTTATGCATAAATATTTACAGCGAATTTACTCCTAACTGCCAAAAACTAGAAACAACCCAAATATCCTTCGTATCTTCCAATGGGTAAAATAAACTGTGATACCTCTTCTGTACCAAGGGAAACCACTCAGCAATAAAACGGAAGGAATTATTGATACATACTACAACTTGGATGGATCTCAAAGAAATTATTCTGAGCAAAAACAATTTTAAAAAGCAAAAGCCAGTCCTCATACTGCATTCCATTTATATAGGATTCTCAAAAAGACAAGACTGCAGAGATGAAGAACAGAAAGTGATCGGGAGGAATTAGGAACTTGGGAAGGAGGGTGGTGGCTACGACTGTGAAAGGATAGCATAAGGGATCCTGTATCCTAACTCTGTTATTGGTCACATGAAATCTACGCATGTGATAAAACGGTATATAACTAAATGTGCACATACATACACACAAGTGCATGTACAAGTGTTAAAATCTCAATATGGTTGATAGATTATATCCATCAACTTGTGATACTGCACAATAATTATGCCAGATGTTACCATTGGGAGAAATTAGGTAAGAGGTATATGAGATCTCTGTTATTTCTTACAACTACACATAAAAGTAGAATTATCTCAAAATAAAAAGTTAAAACAAAGGAATGATCTAGTACACATCAAGAGCTACAATCATGCTCATAACTTGACTTAGCAATTTCAATTCAGAAATCAGCATTTATCTACTCAACACCCACATGAGGCACTGTGGTAGATGACAGAGATTCAGTGGTGAAAAAGGGATGCATAGAGACTGTCTTCATGAACTGTCAGTCTAGGAAATGGGAAAATAGCTCAATCTATGAAGAGGTCATTACATCTTAGTCATATGGGTAAGAACTGGAATCAAACTAAATTTCTAATAGTAAGAATAAGGTTAAGTAATTTTTGGAATATCATATGCCTATTAAAATGATTATAAATATTATTTAACAGGATGGAGAAAAGCTTGTAACATTAAGGAGAACATTAAATTTTAAAATGACATACTCATTAGTATTAACAATTAATGACAACTTGTTTTATATGAATAAAATTTTATTGAATTTTAGATAATTAGAAAGAATAAAGAAATGCAAGATAAATGCTTTCTAAACAGCATCTGATAGCATCATCTTTTCAGTGTCATAGTATTTTCACTTTTCTTTATAAAAAGTATAGACATTCATTTATTTAAATTTTTACAAAGTAAGAACCATCAAATGGAAAAAAAATAAGTAATGCTAAAGTAAATTCAGCTTTATATCAATACTGAAATGGCAATGGTTAGGTGTAGCCTTCTTGGAAAAATGGTGTCAGCAGCAGCTGTTGGTTTCCATTCATTCAAATAACTGAAAAGAAATGTCAGGAGGCCACTCCCTGTGAAGACTACACTTGCAGGAAAAGAGGACAAAAAGCATGGTAGTAAGGGGAAGTGAAGAGAGCATATACAGAAAGAAAAGACACTTATTGAGACATGGGATATCATAAATAATCTAGAAAACAAATCTGGAAAGAAATTTGTGGGTTGCTTAAAGTGTGATTAAGGCAAGACAGTCACCAATACAAGTACGGCCAGATCTACATAGCACAAAATAAAGTAGGGGAGTTTGTAAATTAATCTGGTGAACCACAAGTCCAGCCAAGCCAGGTAGTAACCACAAAAGGAGTCTCTTTACAGTGGTATAAAATGCATTTGGCAACACTGCAACCCTGAGCTGACACAAATGCAGGGCAGACACTCCCAGGAGCACACCAGAAGATATATATACCTTTTGTCTCAGTGTTATCTCTTTTGCAAAAAGAACTATTTTGAAAAAAACAAAAACAAAACAACTTCTGCCCTCCCTGACAAGTAAGATAACTCTTACTTGTCAAATAAGGAGAAAGTTATCTATCCCAATACAAAAGGCATCAGGTGCTGCCCTCGTTAAGACTAACCTACTGTAACAGCAAGGGAGATCTGAACAACCTTGCTCTGTTAGGCTGCTCAGCAAAGCCACAACCCCTTAGCCCTACCTTCCTTGCCCACACGACCTAGCTCGTTCATGATATGATGGACCTCTATGGGCTCACTAAATACAACCATTGAACAAGTGTCATACAACAGTTTTTTCTTTCTTAACCCAATGCCTCTCATGTATTCAAAAAAAAAAATCTTCTATAAAAAAATATTTTTCCAGGAAAAAATAAACAGTAATTGCCATGGACCTGTAACAGATCCTAGAATAACATAGACAGGCAAGAATCTGTCAATATAGCAATATTCCAAATATGAAATTCGTGGTTCAGGAAGAGATAGCTAAATAAATAAATATGAAAGGGCTCCTCAAAGAAGTTTCCTTTGTTTTCCCCATTTCTTACTGAATTTTGTTCATGTAAAAAGTTTTGATTATATGATAGAAGAGTCAGCCCTGTTGGGACCAATATTAGCCATTTAAACCATTAAGCCCTCTACGTAACGAGGGAATTGGGAGAGACTGAACATATCACAGGGTTGCTCATTATTTTCTTAAAGACACCTACCTTTTAAAATAATTTCAATATTTAAACTCCATCTGGCACTTTAGTCCTCTTAAAAATTATTAAGTTAGGCATGAAGAACAAGCCCATCTAGGCGGCAGTTTGGATTTTAAGTGCTATTCTGCTCTTAGATCTTTTCCTTGGCTTGGCACATCTTTGAGATCCAGCTTTTTAAATAGAATCCTAGGACATCTTTGGTGGGGAAGCAAGTCTTCATGATGGATCATTCCAGTCCATTTTACACATCTTAGGGGCCAAGTAACAGCATTGCCTTCTTCTTTGTGTATTTTACTAATATAAGAAAGTATTTCTTTCCCAGCACTCGCCTACCCCACCCTCCCCTTTGTATGAGGGCATTCCATTTATTCATTTCTGAACACAACAATTCCTTATGTCCTATACCAAGGACCCAGCCCGACTCTGGGCAGGTACCATGACAGGTACGGCACCAATTCGCTCCAGTGTTGCGTGGCTTATGGTGTAGGAATGAGTGTGTGGAGGCCGAGGCTTCCTACTGACTGATCCATTGCTCCTGGGCATCACCTGTGGTGATGACCCTCTGTTGGCTGTCACTACCAGAGTCTTATGTTGACCCGGGACCAGATGGCTCCCATTAGCATAAATGGACGGTATGTTGGCATTGCCTGAGTGGAGGGAGATAGACTGGCCCAAGTCACTGAAGTGGGTGAATGACTCTGCGTTTCTATGAACTTTTGGATTGTTGCTCCAGTATCGACTGTTGTAGGTATTGGAAGAGGTTAGCGTGTTATTATCCGAGGAAGAAATCTCAGTGTGAAATGCTTTGGCAGAAGAACTCTTGGGCGGAAGATCATCCTCTCTGAAAGGAACAGAATAAAGGTGTCATTAGGATTTACTTCAGTTTACCTCCTACCCTGGAATCTTTCTTTTCATGTTAAGCCTTATACATCTGAAAAACAAATCCAAGAGAGACTACTCTATTGTGAAAGCAAGCACGGGGCAACCCTGGATGGCCTCAGCTTGCCATCCATTCCCTTTGAGACAACAGTCAAGAAAATCTCTCCTCAGCTTCTCAGTCTCCAACAGTAGAAAAGGAAATCTCAGATCTCTCAGAGAATATCTCTTCCAATACAACTTCTAAATATATGTATGTAAATAAAATTCACATAAATATATATCACATGGTAAATATATATTTAACAAATCCTGCTTTTTATATATTTATAGTAAATATATATCTTGCTTTATGTATATTTATAGTAAATATTTATATACAGTAAACATATCTTTATTCACACATATATATTTATTGTAAGTAGGAAATTAGTCCAAGAAGAAATCTACTATATTAGGTGACACAAAATAGCCGGGAAATCAAACTATAAGTAGCAGAACTTCAAGAAATAATTAGAGTTGGCCTGATTTTATTGCCCTTTGGAGTTTGAGAAATCACTGTAGTGTGCTGATGGAGGCTCTCCTCAGTGATTTTATCCTGGGGTAGACTCTATCCTGCATATGGCCCAAACTCTTAAGAATTACAAGAGGCTAAAAGAAGTCATTTATTTAATTTAAGATGTTAACCAATTTATTTAATATTTATTGAGTACACTTTACAATATATTTCATGTAAAAAAGACACAAGCCCTACACCTAAAAAATCTACAGTCAATGAGGGTAATAATCAACGCAAGAATTTCACAAGTCTGAAAGGTCAGGTAAGGGCTAAAGACAACATATGTGAGGAGGTGCTGTCTGGCCTAATCTAGAATCACATCAAGGAATTTAGTAAAGAGATGGATCAAATGAGAGGCATGGTCCAGAAAGAAAGCAGAGGCTTGTGCAAAAGCCCTGAGCAAAAGGAAAATGCGGGACAGACTGGAGGCAACGTGAGCTGACAGTGGTAAGAGAGAAGATAAGCAGGCAAGGATCAGACCCTGAAAGGCTGTGGTATGTTTCACTGTGGAGACTAGAGTCATAACAGCCTTTTCAAAAAGGATATGCCATGATAAAATCTGAGACTGGGCCTGAACCCTCTAATTTCCCCAATATGACAGGAGTCACTTTTCTTTAAAGATCATTTTGGCATTGTTTTCTTAAAATGTTCATATTCTTATCTGAACTAACCTTTCTGAGCCAAACTGCCTTTCTGAGCCATAGTGCTGTGGCCCATCTGTATACAGGCACTGGCATGCTCTTGTGGTGTTCCTTCCTGCTCTGTCTTCACATCTATTATAAACGTCAATCGTAAACACACGTTTTAGACACATGTTTTACCTTTCCCACTGTGGCAGCCACCTAACCCTGCCTACCCTGGAGATACAGAAAAGAAGGGGAATTCTTCATTTGTATCCTCCTAGTTGGGCACATGCTGGACCTTCCCCTCCTTCATGATCCAGTGAAGAAAGCTGAATAGTACCATGAAGAAAAGTGACATACAAGAAAGTATCATTTAGCCACTTTAATTATCTTGGCCATCAAAGTTTTATGATTAGCAGATATATCTTAACTGCCAAAAATGAATAGAAATACACATTGGCTATTCAGGACCAATAAAAAAAAATCTGACACACAAACCTTATTTCATTAGGAATTTCTTCTTCCTCCTCCTCTTTATTTTTGCTTCTCCAGTAAAAGAATGCCCCTAAAATTAGTGCAATGCAAAAAATGATAATAACTGCACCAGTGCCAATGGCTCCAGCTATTAGTCCAATGTTCCTGGGCTGGGCTGCAAAATATATTTAAGGGATATTTAAAGAAAAGAGAAATCGAGAAATAGCATATACCCATGCAATTGTAATAAGCACATAAGGTTCCTAAACAATCTGCTTAAAATGTATCAAACTGCCTAAAATCTTTCATCTATATCAAGTTAAACCTCAATTAACTTTCTATCTTGTTAGTGGTTAGGACTAACATATAGTAGGCTGTGAACATACTTTGAATGAATAAACAATTACACGACTTACACATTTTAGGAGAACAATACCTACATTAGGAAATAGTACCAATCTAATTTGCCTGATCCACCCTAAATGAACGCTAAAAAATTAGGGGATATCTTTCTACCTCAACCCAGTCAGGTAACTTCCTTTTGCAACCAGAATTCAAATATCCCAGAATTCTCAACTAAAGAAAAGTTTTCTACACTGCCATTTATAGCCTAGACACCCAAAAATTATGCAGATATAAGAAATTAGAAAGAAACACAAGAAGGTCTTGCTATACCCATAAGATTATTATAGTTTTTACAATGTCTATAACATTATACAATAAGAACTGGTTCAATTCTAATAATCCTGAGGAGAAAGATACTTTGCCATAAAGATTATCATATTGCTGAGGCTGGAAAGCATTATATTGCTGACACATTTACAAACTCGGCAATTTACAAGCTATTTTCAATAAAACCAGAAGAATTTCTATTTAATCTTCAGACAACCTTAAGACAATTCAGCAAACGCTTCATTTTCTGGTTTAACAAAGATCTTAGAGTTTCAGACCCAGAGTTGATATCAGAATTTCCATAAGCTTACGTGAAATAACCTGGAGATCCAGAAGACAGGTGCTGGTTCCAATAGCATTAGAAGCCACACACTGGTACAGACCTGAAGACAGGGCACTGATGTTCCGGATGGTGACTGTTCCCTGGACCTGGTCTGTCACAAAAATAATTGAGTGAGGATTTGGCAGGAATAATAGCAAAACCAAAGAAATCAGCAGAAGACTATAGAAAAAACACTTGAGAGCTATCAAGAAATTTCTTTTTGGGGGGGTAGGGTGAGATATTATTGGTTCATAAACATTAAAGACTAAAATTATAATCTCACTTTAAAGACCTGTAACTTTGGAGGACTGTCCTAAATAAGAACAATCTTAAAACGGAATCTGCAGGTTAGCATGTAAAGTCCTAAGTGTTAGTAGACTTCCTTCAGGAAATGGCGGCTAATACTTAACCTAGAGAATTTAAGGTAACATCAAACTCTAGTTCTGAGGAACTGCAATAACATAAAGATTATGTTAAACTTATAATAATTTTAACTTCATGGTTGATGAAGAAAATATCAAATCTGGGCTCTAAGGTGTAGACTGTTACTCCCTAACAACAACTATTTACAGTTGTTTGTGTTAGCTCAGATCCTCCAAGAAGCAGGCACCAAGACAAGCATGAGGTTTACTGGAGGAAATACCAGTAAAGGAAATGTAAGAGGAAGATGCAGAAGGCAGGGAGAGCCTCAGACTTTGGTGTAGGTCTCACCACTCACTGTCAGAAGGAGAGGGAAGCAAGGAAGATTGGATAAGAAGAGTCTCAAGCTGCAACACACTTTTATGGAAGTGTCCACCAGGCAGATGGGGAGTCCTTCAGCCAAAGTCACCTGTTAAGGGAGTCCCATGCTTTGCAGAAATAGGCCTGCACTAGCAGCCCTAATGTGGCTCGTCACTGGCTGGGAAGAGCCCAAGCAAAGCTTGGCCTTGGTGTGAAGCAGTGGTGGATGGATCTAAAGGGGAAGCACCAGGGCTTTCAGTCAATTATATTCCCCACATTGGGAGTTTGAACAATACATTTTCAAGGCCACTGCACTGGTATTGCCAAGAAATGATTCAATAGTTCACATTTTAGTAATTCGTCAATATTAGCATAGTTTGATTATTTATTCCTATAAAATATAAATGACTTACAGGAATAATTTTAAAAAGTTAATAGTTACTAATATGTGCCAAGCATTGGGTAAGCTTTTATATGCATTATTTCAATCTTCTCAAATAACCCTGAGGTATTTTTATTATTAATCTCATTGAACAGTCAAGGAGACTGAAGCTTTAGATGTGTAATAAGACTACACAGCTGGTTGTTAGGAAATCCAATTGGATGAAGGGGCTGTCTTACCTCTAAGCTCTAGGCTTCATTGCCTCCCTTATACAGGAAAGATAATACATCCAGTCATCTCAACCATTCAAAATAGCTGCAAATTTAGAAGTAAACAGAAAAGCCTCCTAATAGGACAAGTAAAAAAATATCCTGACACAAAGTCCAAGTATGCCTGGGGCAACATCTGGAGCTATCCCCACCCTGGGTTACTTATTTTTAGATGGAACTAAGATTTAGTTAACTGGTTTCTGCTGGCAACCATCATCTCTATCAAGATCAAAGGCAGAAGCAGAGAGGAGGGGTCAGCAATGTGTGCATGCATTTAATTCATTCATTTAATAAATAAATATGTATTGAGCATCTTCCTTTGTGCTTGGTTTTCTGAGGATGGTGATACAATACTGAACAAGACAAGCCCAGTCCCTTGCCCTAATGAGACAAGTACGCACACAATTACAATAAATGGGGTAAGTGCCAGCCAGGGCTAGAGGACAGAGGGTGATAGGGGAACAGACAGGAGAGACATCTAATGAGGATGGAGAAATCAGATAGGCTAGAGGGGAGGAGAAATTTGCTGTCTCAGAAATTACCAAGCACACAGAAAGGTGCTTAATAAACAAAAGTGATCAACAAATAAAAAGGCTGCCTACTCTTTAGTGTCTGTTGTGTACCACATACACTGTACTAAGAGCATTAAATATGCTTCATTTAATCTTCGTAACAAGCTTACATTCTATGTTCCCTACTTTTCAAAGATGAGACAGCTCAGAGAAGCTATGCAGTTTGTCCAAGATCACAAAGTACACAAGTAGCAGCAATCTATAAAATGAGGTCTGTCCACATCCAGAGTTTATACTCACCATACATACGCTTGGCACTCTAGCAAGGCACTTAAAACCACATTATTCTACAGGGTGCAGCTACAGAATATTTCCTGACTAATAAATGTTCCAATGCTGTATTTATAAACTAAGCCATCTGCCTAGCTCCCTCTTCAACACATGTTCTAATATCATCAATGCAAGAAAATCATCATCTCCTGCAAATCAACCATACAATTTGTGTTCCTGGGGTTATTGTTGGTAGTGGTGGGGTTTTTTCCCCCTAAGTTCTGGAATTCTAAAAATTTGATGAGCTCACACAAAACCAGTAATTTTGTTGACATTTCCAGAGACAATCTGGGAAATCTTAAACAGCTCCTCTACACAGCATTCTGCCATGTAGAAAGAGGTAAACTCTAAAGATTCTTGCTTTAAAACGTTATTTTTAAAAGGTGAAGTCATTGTTCTTCCTTTTGTCTCTATAGATGCCAACACCATGAGCGTGTTTCTATAAGAAAGTATTATTAAATGAGGTGGATATACTATGGTAGAGTTAACTTGGAATATAATCAGGGAAAGAGGCAGGTACATTGAAAAGAGAAGATTAACCCAAACAAAATAGGCCTGTTTATGTAGACAAGGCAAAATGAAGATGGGTGCAACTCCAGCAAACAGCAGACTGTTTGCAGCCACAAAGCACACAGCCCTTCCTGAAACTAACAGGCTAATTCCTCAATCTGTCATTTCACTTGTACTGCCCGGGCAGGAAAGCAGTTTTCTGAAATATAGCTAAGAGAATAAATATTCTTTTGAACTTCTTTTAAAGAGTAGGGAAAGTTCAATGGTATGAAACCACAAAATTTGGGAAGCTCAAAGGACATCACACCCCACTGTTTCAGTTCACAGCAACTATGCACCTGGTTCAGCAGCTACGTAACTGGCATAGAAGGCCCTTCTGAATTACAGAAACCCAAATGTTAGTGTACACATTTCCAGTTCCATCCTTTCTCCTTGGTTCCAGAATGCTGCCTCTGGGTGCCTAGTAGATGATGTATCTGCTAAAAGCATGTTTTCCAATTAGACAGCCTAAGTTTGAATCTATTCTGCCTCCTACTAGTCATGGTCTTGAGTGTGTTACGTGTTCTTCTTCATACATTTTAGTTTCCTTATCTGTAATATGGAGCTACCAAAGTGCCGACATATGGTAGGTTACTGAGAGGACTAAATGAGAGGTTACTATAGTACCTGGGAATGTTTCCATGTGGGAATTCCTTCCTGGCACTTCTAGGGGAACTGATATATGTTTCTGAATCATAAAAAAAATTCAGTCAAGATATATGAAAAATGTCTAGTGTCTCCCAATAGATATTAATTCCCAATAGACACCGATCTTCAGGATTTGAAGAGTGACAGATAAGAATTTTAAAATCATAAATTATATATTTTTCATAGGATTTATATATTTTAAATGACTATAATAAACTGAACATATATAAAAGTTTCAGAAGTATTCTGTAGACTATATAATAGTGGATGTATACTTTATTGTTATTTGAATGAATATATTACATGAAAATTATATATTTCAATAATATGTAAAAATTATCCTAACCTGAAAAATATATTTGTTAATTTTTTAAAATGGTAAAGGGAAAATTAATACAAAATACATGACAAATTAAAATCTGTAAAAAAAACTTAAAGATAACATCACAACTACTTAATTTTAAATTCTATTACTCTTAAATTTAAAATATAACATTGGACACAGAACATTTTATTTCATTTTGTGTTGATGCTGGCTGAATTAAGACAGAGATGGAGGTGGGACAGGGAAAGAACTTGTTTCCATTATTAGAATGTCCAAGGGCACCTTCTTAATGGATGTTAGGACACCTACTGCTTCACAGCAGCTCAGTTCTTTTGTTCAATGATAAAAATATTTTGTCTGTTTGCCCTAATTTTGGTTTTGCCATTGAAATAGATATTGCTTTTGCCAAATCAGATTATAAATTCATTTCTGATCTCATGTTAGTTTCAAAGCAGCATTCTCATCCTCTTCTATTTGCATTTCTGCCATTCAAGTATCCACAAAGAGCTGAAGGCTACAGCAAATATTCAAACTTGTGAAAATACCAATGAACATTACACAGCAACATTTGAATAATGTAGTATGTACAAATACATTAGTATTTCCTTGCAAGAATGATTCACTATTAGCAACATACAAGACATACAAGACTTGGTGGGGCTACACATACTCATTACATGGCAAAAGCTACAAGCAAGACCAACTAATTAGATTTTGACTGCTTCTCTCCTACCCACTTCTGTTGATACTGCTTTTACTTTTAACTGGACATTAATAGATTCTTCTGAATCAGTATATCTCTATGTTGACTGTTGCTCCTTAATTCTCAACAAATGGCACATGGTGCTCAAGAAATGTTACCATTATCATTATTTCAAACCCGATCTAGAGGTCACAGGAGACCACTAACTCACTACCCTTCCTCAAGCAAATCTCTACAAATTCCTCTTCTGAGTTAAGATGGTTGCTGTTGCTTCAGTGGCCCACAACAGGAATCTGAGTTAACTCTGACTCTTCTGAGTTCAAACATCTAATCAAGCTCAATATATTGTAATTTTTTCCTCAATCTCTCTCAAATATTACCCTTCCCCACTGTACCTTCTCCATCCCTGTCACTAGGGACTTAGTTGAGGTCCTATTCATTTCTTGGTGGGGCTATTATCAAAGCCTTCCATTCATGACTAGCTGCCAATCTTTCAGCCTGATTACTGACACAGTTTTTAAAATGCACATCTGGTGATATTCTCTTCTTTATAAATGTCAGTGCATCTCTATAGATAGAGATAACATCCAAACTCCTTGCATATTACATAAAGCCTTTCACGATCTGAACTTCACCTTTTCAAGCTCCTCTCTGGTGAAACCCCCATGAACCTTTATGTCAGCTTCACAGAACTTCTCACTTAAAAATGTCAAACTTTCACATTTGCAAGATTTTGAGAGCATGGTTCCCTGTAATACCCACTTTTACCCAGTAAAACGTCTATCCATCATTTAAGATCCCTTTCCTGCTTAGGAACCCTTTTCCCTATAAAATTCTTCCTGGACTCCTCAGGGACAAGTAATATTTCTATAATTTAAATTTTAGAGCACTGCATATATTTTTGTAGCATTAAACATGTAGTACTATGACTGTCTCTTTAAAACTGTCTCTTCCATTAGGCAGTGAGCTCTAGGACAGAGATATGTCTCTTTGTATTTCTCCACCTTCCCCAACACTCTACTCTGAAGCAGTTGCACGGAATAAGGTGTGTGTTTATGTGTGTGTGTGCATACACACACACTTAAAAATAAATGAATATATAAACAAATTAATATAGTTATAATTGTTGGCATCAATCTTTTAAAACAGAGGAAGTACGGAACATTATACAGGATTTCTTTCTTTATGTCAAAGGGCAAAAAGAAGGGAAAAAACTCATCTTCAGTTAGAATAACATCTTGATGAAGCAGAAATTAGCACTCATTTATTCAGCACCTTTAGTGGGTGAAAATTTTTCTGTTCCCCCTGAAAAAATTTTACGGAAGCCCTCTTACTGGGAAGGGAAACAGCACTGTCAGTTCAAGAAACAGAATCAGGCTGTGTGTGGTGGCTCACACCTATAATCCCAGCACTTTGGGAGGCCAAGGCATTTGAGACCAGCTCGGTCAACATAGCAAGGCTCCATTTCTACTGTATGTATATAAAATTTGTTAGGCATGCTGGCATCTGCCTATAGTCCTAGCTACTCAGGACACTAAGGAAGGAAGATAACTTGAGCCCAGAAGTGTGAGGTTATGGTAAACTGCCATCATGCCACTGCACTCCAGCCTGGGTAACAGCGCAAGACTTCGTCTCTGAAAAATGAGAGAGGAGAGAGAAGACGAAAGAGAGAACAGAGACAGGGGGTGGGGTAGGGGAGAGAGAGAATATCAAGATTCCTGAGTGTTACACGCACGCCAAAAGAACTGTAGTCCTTCTTACCAGTTCTAGGCAAACCTAGTCTCTTCTTGGAGCCTCAGTCTTCTCCCTTTAACATGAGAGTGGGACCACAGTGATATTTAAGATACTCTCCTGCTACAGCTATGATCTCTAAAGATATACACAGAGTTCTCAGGCAAGCAGGAGAGTTAATGATCTCTCTTCACTGTACTAAATTATGAAAGGATGAGGAAAACAGAGGATTTCTTACAAACCATGAAAGTAAAATGTAAAATCTGGATTCAGAAAATGTGAACCATTAATAATAAAAATAAATACACCATACTTTATATTTACCAAGATAAAGAATGGATAGAAAATTGATTGCCATTATTTACACATAATTTTTAAAAACACATTTTAAAGTTCTCTGTGCATCTTTAAAGTGTGAAGGTTATTCTCCCCTTTAAGTCAGAAAAGAGGTGTTTTTCTCCTAATTATCCCTCAGCTTTCCTTGCTGAGTTCAAGTTTTACTGAACCATCGTCAGAAACAACTGTGCTAATCTCCATCCTTGGTTGCCAAGAAACTGCAGGACTTGGAGAGTGGGTGTCACTCCAGAAAGGAATCCCACTCCACGGCTTGATATGCAGTTCCTGTGAGCTAGCTGCAGCCCTGGATTTTCAATTGCTGCAGGACAAACCCCATGGTGCCTCACATCTCCAATCATCTCACTCACCATCACAGGGCCCAGCCGCCCAACCATCCTCACTATATGGACAATCATCCCTTTCTTGTTTTGCTCATCCCTTCATCTTCCCAAAACCTCTAGAGATGTTGGCAGAAACAAATAGAAAATACAACTCACAGTTTTAGAGAAACTACAGAAGAACAATTCAGGTGAAAAGTTTACATGAGGACCATAGGAAGGGGATGTCACCATGAAGAAAAGTTAACTACACAACCAACAGGAAGATTAGCATACAAAGAGCATGAAGTTATGTGAAGGTGACTATAAAATTAGTATGCTTAAAATTATTAATACAGAATAGTCACCATAATAAAAGAGGGTGATGCCATGAAGACCCAAAAGCAACACAGAAATAGCCAGGTGCTGTGACTCAGACCTGTAATCCCATATACTCAGGAGGCTGGGGTAGGAGGATTGCTTAAGGCCAGGAGTTTGAAGCTGCAGTGAGCTGTGATGGTGACACTGTACTGCAGCCTGGATGACAGAATGAGACTCCATCTCTTAAAAAAAAGAGAGAGGAAAGAAAAGAAGAAAATAAATTTTAAAACTCAGAGATTAGGCTGAACAGCCATCAGAGCAGAAGAAAGAACTGGTGATCTGGAAAAATAAAAAACAAAAACAAAAAATAACCAGAATGCCATACAGAAAAGTAAAGAAATTTACTGATAAGCAAAGGGTTAAAAAACATGGTGTACAGAATTAAAAGAGTATACCAAGAGCTAATAGGAAATGGTAAAGAAAAAAGAGAAAAGGGAGAGAGAGATCCAAGATGGCCGATTAGCAGCAGCTCAGGATCGTAGCTCCCAGGGAAAGCACACACAGCAAGTGGATGCCACACTTTCAGAAGAATTTTTGTTGCCCACAGACCGGGAGGTTCCCAGTGGAGGAGCCACACGGGTCACCAGCGCGACTTTTTTGGCCGGCACAGCTGTTTTGCCGGCACCCCAGCACGGCCCTTCTCAGTGTGGAGAATACCGGACGGGGTGCCCTTTGAGTCGGGCTCTGCTGGTCCCATCCCCACAAGGAGAACAGCAATTGGAAGTGCTGAGGACTGAGAGTTTCACAGTAAGCACAGCTGAACCCGGGAAGGCCTAGCTCTGTGGGGAAGGGGCGTCTGCCAAAGGAAAACTAAGAAACAGAAAAACTTCATCACCAACAAGCCGGACGTCCACTCAGACCAATCTGAAAGTCGACAATTACAAAGATGAAAGGTGGATAAATCCACAAAAATGGGAAGAAACCAGTGCAAAAAGGCTGAGAACACCCGAAATCAGAATGCCTCTCCTCCTACAGGGGATTGCAGCTCCTCATCAGCAAGAGAACAAGGCCTGACAGAGAATGAGTGTGATGAACTGA
>CAUYLG010027225.1:0-49518 GCA_963573385.1 Cacajao melanocephalus
TCCTGTCTCCATTGTTAAGCACAATTATTGGCATAAAAGAGGTTTTTAATACCCATTTTTAGACTGCATTCTAGCCTGGGCAATAGAACAAGAATCCCGTTCTCTCTCTCTCTTTCTCTTCCTCTTTCTTTCTCTCGTACATTCTTTTCTTTCTTTCTTTCACTCTCACTTTCTTTCCTTTTTCTTTCTTTCAAAAATTAAAAAAAAAAATAAAAATAAATAAAAAAAACAAAAAATAAACAAACAAAAAAAAAAGAGTTGCTAAACCCATCTAGAAAAGTGTTCTCCTAAAACAGGAATTTTCTTAATTCCTTCTGTCTCCTACACTCTTGACTCCATTTTCATGAATCTCAGATTTCTTACTCTCTATTGGGATGTTTACAATATTAGTAGAAACACATTGCAATATCCAGTCCAGTAGGTGTTACTAACTAGAAAATTGTTCAGATTTCAGATTTCTAGGCTCTGAAATTACTGCATAGTTCATTCATTGTACAATTCAGACCTTAGAATCATGAACTTAACTGTGATAAATAATTACAGATTTTTTTTCTCAGTAAGAATAAACTTTCTTAGTTCCCTACAACACCTAACCCTTCTGGCCCCAGTATGTCAGCAATTCTCAACTTTCCTTTTGGATGCTAGAGGATTACTAATTAGCTGCAGAAAAGGGAGAATCATTACTAAACCTTGGGAAATGCAAATATAACCAGAAGCTTCTTCTTATCTTTATACTAGTCTTTCATAAAAAAATTGTTTGATCTAAGGCTAAATTGTTATCCATCAGATATAGTATAGTAGAAACAGAAATGAAAACAGCTACTTGATAGTCCCATTGAATGAGCTTTCAAACCATACATCTGATCCAATCACTTGCTTTCTTAAAATCATTCAAAAGCTTCCTGTCACCTATTAGAAACAAGTATCCAATCTGTTTGGTAGAGTATAACAAATTTTCCATGACTGGTTCCCTCTCCAGTCCCAGTCTCATCTGCTACTACTTACCATTTGGATTTGGGCCTAATTCATAACGGTGAAACATAAAAAGTTTTAAAGCCACGACCATTTGGGCATTGTAACCTTATTAGACTGACAAAGGGAATATTTACAAATGTAAAAAGTCAAAATGTTGTTCCTGATGATCAGAATGCTTTCCAGATCTCTGAAAAATTAATCTAATCACATATCAGAAAGAAAAGGCATAGGCAAACTCTACTTTGGTAATTCACTTTGATAATTGTGTATCAGACTTCTAGAAAGTGAGATGAAATTCAGATCTTTATCAAGTTAAGTAAATTTTTTAACACATATCCTCAAAGTCATTTCAGAAGTCCTTGGACTAAATGCAATCTTAATCTTGTATCCACTGCATGATAAAATTGTGCTACATTACATGAATGCCTGACAGTAAATTTTAAAATAATTTCATGGATGTTTCTCATATGTAGTCTGAAATTTCTGCAAACTGACTCCTCTGTAAACGTATGTATCATTCAATACTTTTGTCTAGACTATTTATTTTGTAACAGATCTTTAAGTATATATTGTGCAGAGAAGTCTCAGTCTCATGAAAATGTATTTTCTGGCATTAGTTTAAATTTTTAGAAAAGGATTGCAGCAAATAAAATTTTCAAGTTTTTTCTTAATATAATTTTAAGAACTATAAACATATATATTCTTCTTGTTATTGATTTGTAGGACATTAATGTGATCTTTCAGTAAATTTATTTAAATAGCTCATTTTATAGTTCAGATCTCTATGTAAAAAGGGATTACTGTACTTCATCATCCTAAATAGTTCCTTGATTACTAAAACTCTCTAATAATATGTTCAAGAATAAAAACAAGTCTTTGCTATTGGAACCAACCCAAATGCCCATCAATGATAGACTGGATAAAGAAAATGTGACACATATACACCATGGAATACTATGCAGCCATAAAAAAGTCTGAGTTCATGTCGTTTGCAGGGACATGGATAAAACTGAAAAACAATCATTCTCAGCAAACTGACACAAAAACAGAAAAACAAACACCGCATAGTCTCACTCATAAGTGAGTGTTGAACAATGAGAATACACAGACACAGGGAGGGGAACATCACATACCGAGGCCTGGGGGGTGGGGACTAGGGGAAGAATAGCAAGAGGTTGGGGATTGGGGAGGGATAGCATTAGGAGAAATATCTAATGTAGATGACAGGGCAATGAATGCAGCAAACCACCACCATGGCAGGTGTATACCTATGTAACAAACCTGCACAATCTGCACATGTACCCCAGAACTTAAAGTATAATAAATAAATTTTAAAAAATTTTAAAAATAAAGGGTTAGAAATCAGAAAAAAATGAAAACAAAGATACATCAGTATAGTATTTTTTATTAACATCGTATTCAAATTTTATAACTTAGCCTTTGAAAATAGCAATGAAATATTTACAGTTTAAATACTAAATACCTAAATTCTCATAATAAAATATTTTCCCATTCCTCTTGTTAATCAACATTAGTGAATTTTTACTTCATATATTCTCTAGTCTTTATGTTTTCACTTAGATGATGCCATTTTAATATTTAAACATTTTTTGGCTATCACAGATTGCTTATAAACTCCATAATTATTCAAATGAATTCTCTGTTTGCTAATAGTAAAGAATTCAGCTAAGCTTTGCAAAGAGATCACAGTTGTAGAAAATTAATATCCCACTAGGTAATTACAATAATTAAAATACAAGAGAAATTAAATGCAAGCAACAGAAATAAATGAATGCTACATCGACTAAAATAGGAGATATGAGAGTTTTTATTATGGAGAATGTATAAAATAGCTATTAAAATATAATTCTATATGAATCAAATTAAATCATCTTCAAGACAAATCAAAGTATTATAAACTTATTATATCCACTTTTTTTTTAGTGGTTTGTATATTGTTGTTAACCTGCCAGTGTTTTTATAACTGTGGGCTGAGCATTACATAAACTTAAATGATATGCAGTTTTTCCATTCAAATATTTCTATCTAAGTTTTAAAGATATAAGTAAAGAATAGTTACATGTCCACTTATGAGGTCAACAAAAAAGAACCACAGCTTTGGGGATGAAAGTCCCATTATTATTAGCAATACATTTATGATATATATATGATATATGATATATATATATGTGATATAGATATATGGATTATATATATGAGAGATATATATTATATATGAGATATATGTATTCATATATCATATATATAAAGTATTCATATATCGTATATATATATAAAGTATGTATGTTAGAGAAAGGAGGAGGGAGTGAAGGGAGAAGGAGAATAAAAGCCTTTGTAAATTAACATTTGGGTAATAGAATGCTTTTTAATTCTGTAAATCTCAAATATAAAGTTAAGGAAATTACAAATCTCCCACATAGTAAAGTGGCAAAAAGGAGAGTGAAAATAGACAAGATGAGAAAAGCGCCAGATCAGTACAGCACTTGAACATGTATATAATAAATGATCCAGAAAAAGAGGACAGATGTGGAAGAGAGGCAGAGAGAACAGAGAAATGGAAGGAAATAATTAACAGAAAATTATTTTAATAATTCTGAAATATTTTTTGAAAATGAGAGACTTTGGTTCCTTAATTTAAAAAAAATAAGAGATGTACATGAAAGTCCTTTATAAACTGGAAAGTTCTATGCCAATAATAGGCACTATAATTAAGGTTTAGCTACAAAATTTCTGAACATTCAATGTTTTCATTAAATAAACAGTTTGCATGATCAATGAGTTCCTTTCCTAGAGGTGCAGACAAAAAGTTCAAATGACATTCAATGAATTGACCTGGCTAAAATAAACATTAAGGAAGACTTTTATGCAAAAAAAAAACACACACACACACACAATTTTTCATCATGAAGCTTAAAATGCTGGAAACAAAGAGACATTTCTAAAAATTCTAAACAGGACAAAAACCAACACTATGGTAATATACTGTTATCCTGCACCATTATGTACTAACTCATTTAATAAATGATTCTATTAGTAGAAACTATTATGATTGCCATTGTACAGCTGAGGAACTTGAGGGAAAGAGTAAAGAATTTTCTGGATGTCACCCATCTAGTAAGTAGTGGAGCTGGAAGTCAAACCAAGTAGCCTTACTTTAGAGTTTATACTATTAACTATTACACAACAATAGGAATCCTTAACTTAGGGTGAGAACCAAGATAAATTCCCAATGAATTAATGAGTAAAGTTAGAAGAAATTTATGAAAGTGTTAAGAAGAAAGTAGGAGAAAATATTTTAATGTAAACTGCAAGGAAGAAATATTTGTTATCAAGACGCGAAACCCAGAAAACACAAATTTTGGCACAAAAAATGAGATGCTTTTTGTAGGGAAGAAAAAGAAATTAACTGAACAATGAGATGCAATTTTTTGTATTCAACTTGGAAGAAAATATTTTTTAAAATCTGATAATATCTATATCTATCTAATGTTAAAGAAACTACTTTTATATCTACTAGGTGGGAATATGAATTAGTGCAATGCAATTTGACAGTTTATATCAGAAACATAGTGGCATATGACAGCCATTAAATTGAATAAAATTTTTTGACAATTTGAAGAATCAGAAATTACATGCCATATTTAATCACTGTATGTAATTTTAAGCCAAATTATATAATTTCACAAACAAGTACAAATATCTCCCAGAGAAAAGGTCAAGAAAATAATTGTTCTAATGTCCAAACCCACCAAATTGTATACATTAACTATGTTCAGTATTTATTACCAATTATACCTCAATAGAGCTGGAAGAAAAGAAAACAATCCTTAGAAAAAGAAAAGATGTCATGAGTTAATATCTCCTGATTTATTTTGATTTTTATAGCTTGTTATGGACTGCCTTTATTCCCACCAAAATACATAGGTTAACTCCCTAAACCCATATGACTGCATTTAAAGAGAAGATCTTTAAAGAGATAAGTAAGGTAAAATGAGATCATATGGATAGAACCTCATCTAATACAACTGGTATTCTTACAAGAAGAGGAGTTTAGGATGCAGACATGCCCACACACAGAGGAAAGGCCATGTGAGGACACAGCAAGAAGCTGGCCATCTGCAAAACAAGGAAAGAGGCCTCAGCAGAAAGCAACCCTGCCAACACCTTGATCTTGGACTTCCAGCCTATAAAACTTTGAGAAAACAACTGTGTTTTAAGCTACCCAGTCTGTGGTATTTTATTATGGCAGCCCCAGCAGACTAAGACGTAGCTTTACTTGTTTGAATGTTTTTTGTTCTTCAGCAACACCCTTCACCATTTTAAAGGTATGTGAATCAAGTCTTAAGGCATTGAGTTGTGAAAACTGATATTACTTCTTCTCTGAAGCTGTGCTGTATCCTAAAGTGACCCAAGTGTTTAAAGAGCTCTTATAAAAAAAAGTAGAACATGTTAAGGGCAATGCTTTGGCTTCTGTTTCCAGGAAACCTAGATCTCAGTCCTTCTGCACTATCTAGCTTGGCAAGTTGTTAAATACCTTTGGGCTTCTAATTTATTTTTTTTTTCCACATGTAAAACAAAGATATGTGCATGAGTGAGGGTTCTCCAGAGAAACAGAACCAATAGGATACATATAGATAAATAAGAGGAGATCAATTGTGGGAATTAGCTCACCTGATTGTGGAGGCCAAGAAGTTCCATGATCTGCCATCTGCAAGCTGGAGACCCAAAAGAGTCTGACACAGTCCAAGTCTGAATTCCTGAGAACCAAGAGAGCCCATGGAGTCAGTCCCATGGTCCAAAGGCCCAAGCACCAGGACCTCTGGTGTCTGAGGGCAGAAGAAGATGGTTGTTCTAGCTCAAACAGTGAGAAAATTTGCCATTCCTCTTCTTTCTGTTCTATCCAAATGGATCGGATGATGCCCACCCACATTGGTAAGGGCAGATCTTCTTAGTCTACTGATTCAGATGCTAATCTCCCCTCAAATACCCACACAGACACACTCAGAAATAATGTTTCACCAGCTCTCTGGGCAGTCTTTAACCTATTCCTGTTGGCACGTAAAATCCATCACAATATCCAATCTCACTGTACAGAGTTGATATGAGGATTTTTTAAAATATGTTTTCTAAGGTACTTAGCACTGGATCTACATGAAATATATGTTCAATGAACAGTAGTTATTATATTATGGCTTTTCTAAATCACTGTCTTTATGGGTTGAAACCATTGATCTTCATTCCCTATTGTCTCAAATGTGCTGAACGTGAGCCTTGATACCCCCAACAAATAAATCTATTTAAGGTCATGAAGCTACTGAGACCCTGAGATCTCCAAAGAAATTTCAGAAGCACTCTAGGAGAGCATAACGATCAAATCATAACCAGAATAGTCTGGTTTGATTTATAATGAAAACAAATTGAGTAAAATTCAGATACCGCTCATAGAAAAGATGTTGGCAATAAGTTCTAGTATTTCTAAGCGTAATTCATATATGGTACGTTGATTTTGTATCTTGCAACTTTAGTAAATTAGTGTATAACTTCTAACAGTTTTTTGGTGGAGTCTTTAGACTTTTCTTAATGTAAGATCATAACAACTTCAAACAAGGATAATTTGACTTAATTTACAACTTGGATGTTCTTTTTTTCTTTCTTTTGCATAAGTGCTCTAAGACTTCTAGTACTATGTTAAATGAAAGTGGTAAAAGTGGGCATTCTTGTTTTGTTCCAGTCCTTAGTGGAAAGGCTTTCAATTTTTCCCCATTCAATAAAATAGCCTTTATTTGGTTGAGGTATGTTCCCTTCATGTCCAGTCTGTTGAGGGTTTTTATCATGAAGGGATGTGAAATTTTATCAAGTGCTTCGACAGCATCTATTAAAATGATTGTGTAGTTTTAGTTTTAGTCCTTGATTCTGTTGACCCAATGTATCATGTTTATTGATGTTTAAACCATTCTTGCATCCTGATTAAGGTGAATGATCTCTTTAATGTGTTGTGGAATTCTATTTGCTATTACTTTGTTAAGAATTTTCGAACCTATGTTCGTAAGAGATATTGGCCTGTAGTTTTCTCTTTTTTTTCCTTGTCTCTGTCTGGTTTTAGTATCAGAGTCATACTTACCTCATAGAGTAAGTTTGGAAGTATTCTCTCCTCATCAATTTTTATGAAAGAGTTTGAGTAAAACTGATATTAGTTCTTTTTTACATGTTAGGCAAAGGTTAGCAGTGAATCCACTAGGTCCTGGGCTTTTCTTTGGTGGAAGATATTTATCATTGCTTCAACCTCTTTATTCATTATGGCCTGTCAATAGTGTTTCTATACACTAACAGCAAACAATCTGAAAAAAAAATAAAGACAGCGATTTCACTTACAATGGCTACAAATATATAGAAAACAATTCCATTTACAGTAGCAATTAATACGAATATAGTATGTAAGAATAAATGTAACCAAAGAAGTAAAACATATTTACAACAAGGAACACTATAAAATGCTGATGAAAGAAATTGAAGAGTACAAAAAAATGAAAAGCTATTCCATGTTCATGGTTTGGAAGAATCCATATTGTTAAAATGTCCATAATACCCAAAGCCATCTATAGATTCGATGCAATCCCTATCAAAATATCAATGAATTTCTTACAGAAGGAGAAAAGACAATTCTAAAATTTACGTGGTACCACAAAAGACCCCAAATAACCAAAGCTGTCCTGAACAAAAAGAGCAAACCTGGAGACATCACACTATCCAATTTCAAAGTAGACTGCAATGGCATAGTAAGAGCATGGTGGTACTGGCAAAAAACCGGAACACAGAACAGTGGAAAAGAGTTGAGGACCCAGAAATAAATCCACACCCTTAACAGCCAACTCACTTTTAACAAAGGTGCTGAGAGCATGCTCTACATAAAGGACAGTCTGCTTAATAAATAGTGCTGAAAAAAACTGGTTATTTATACACGGAATTAAACTAGATCCCCATCTTTCACCACATACAAAAATAAACTCAAAATGGAGCAAAGATTTTGATGTAATACCTAAAACTCTGAAACTAGTAAAAGAAAACATTGGAGAAATGCTAAAGAACATTGTTCTGGATGAAGATTTTTGGGAGTAAGACCGCAAAATCACAGGTAACAAAAGCAAAATAGACCAATGGTATTGTATCTTGCTAAAAAGCTTCTGCACAGCAAAGGAAAAAAAACTAACAAAGTGATGAGATGACCTACAGAATGGGAGAAGATATTTCTGACCTATTGATTTGACTAGGGATTAATAATCAGAATATTAATAACTCAAACAATACCAAAAAAAAGCAAAATGTAAAAATAAGCAAACTCCTGAATAGACGTTTCTCAAAATAAGATATACAGTGGCAAGCAGATATATAAAAAAGCTCAACATAACTAATCATTAGAGAAATGCAGATCACAACTACAATGGGATATTATCTCATCCCACTTAGACTGTTATTATCAAAGAGACAAAAAATAACAAATGCTATCCATGTGGAAAAGGGGGAATGCTCACTTACTATTGGTGGGAATGTTAAGTAATACAGCTATCATGAAAAGTAAAATGGAGATTTTTCAAAATAAACGAAATGTAGAACTATCATATGATCCAGCAATCCCACTTCTAGGTATATATCCAAAAGAAAGGAAACTAATATGTCAAAAAGATATTTGCATTCCCATGTTCAATGCAGCACTATTTACAATAGCCAAGAAATAAAATCAACCTATGTCCATGAACAGATTAATGGATAAAGAAAATGCAGTTTATATACAAATGGAATGCTATTCAGCCATAAGAAGGAATGAGATCCTGTCATTTGCAGTGACATGGATGGAACTAGAGTCATTATGTTACGTGAAATAAGCCAGGCACAGAAAGACTAATGTTACAGGTTCTCACTCATATGTGAGAGCTGAAAAAGTGGATCTCATGGAGATAGAGAATAGAATTGTGGTTTCCAGAGGCTGGAAGGGGAAAAGGGAAGAAGGATATGAAGTGAAGTTGGTTAATGGAAACAAAAATACAGTCAGATAGAAGGAATATGTTTCAGTATTCCACAGTGTAGTAGATAAATTATAGTTAACAGTAATTTATTGTATTTTTCAAAAATAGCTGGAAGAGAAGAACTGCAATATGCCCAACACACAAAAAAAGATAAATGTTCAAGATGATGAATATCCCAGTTACCCTGACTTGATTATTACACATTCTATACATGTTTCAGGATATCAGTGTTAGTAAGAGAAAAAATCTGAGGCCAGCAAAAAGGGAATCCTTGGTGGTCACTCTGTGTCAGCAACAATGTGATTCTTAATTCCTCAGGAAGGAGAGGATATTCACAATGTGCTGTCATTCTCCATTTTCTCTTCCATTCATAATGTGAATCTCTGGTCTTGCATTTCAGTTTGATTGTTATTTTCTACTTAATTTGGGCTCCTTCTAGTTCATTACTAGTTTGGAGTTTTTATGACACAGCAGGGAAGCTTCTTTTTAAGGCTACAGTGGTTTTGCTTTCATTGTATGATACTCTTGAGTTCCTGGAATTAGAGAGAGGGTCATATAATTTTGGCGGAATAAAGCAACTGTTTTAAATGTCTCTGTAGCCAATATATTTTCTTATTCATGAAATGGGACTACATTTCTAGGGCATGTATACATAACCCAGTGAGAAGTTGGTGGGTAGTGGTGGTATGAGTGTCATTTCAGAGTATACTTGAACTACAAGATAAATGTGATATGGTCTTTTATTTACTCAGATTGTCAACATTACCTAGATACATGAGTAGAAAATAGTATTTTCTATTAAAACAAACATCAATACACAATAGATTAGAAAAGGTAACAGGACTTTTAAAATAAACCAATAACCGTTAACAATTCTATTGCTTTTAAATTATAGCATCCCTCAGATTCCAAAGGTACATATTCACCTTATTTGTCTTTAGTGGGTGATCTGGAGGAAAAGTTTAGGAAGCATTTAACTAGAGTCCTTGTATAGTGTGATGAGCAAGTCTGTTGCGTCAGGTTTTTCATTTAAGACACAAAGTTGATTTTTATTTTGTTTTGCTTCCATCAACACTGCCTAGGGGCATAATTCAAATGAACATTGAAAAAAAAAGCTTAATTATTTGTCTCTTTTTATTCTCATACACATTGTTGCCAAAATCAAACAGCATTTACAAAACCTTCATATATAGAGTACTGATTCAGGTATGCTATTTTTGTAATATGTATTAAATAGCATCATTTGTGAATTATTTGTAAAGAAATGGTTGCAGTAAGAGAAATCATCATTTAATTTCTAATTAGACTAGAAATTCTTCACAGAGGAGGTGAAGAAAGCAATGTTGACCTTGAAGGGGAAAATATTCTAAGTATGTCATAGCGAATGTCTTAGTCTTTTTTGTGTTGCTATAACAGAATACCACAGACTAGATAATTCATAAGAAAAGAAATATATTTATTGGAGGCCGGGAAGTCCAATATTGAGGGGCCCACATCTAGCAAGGGCCTTCTGTTTGCATCATCCTATGGTGGAAGGTTAAGGGGCAAGACAGGATGAGACAGCAAGAAGGAGCTGAACTCACTTTTATAGCAAAGCCACTTCTGTGACAACCCACTTCTGTGGCAATGACATTAACCTATTCATGATGACAGAGCCCTCATGACAGAATTACCTCTTATTAGGCCCCACTGCCCAATGCTGTTGCATTGAAAATTAAGTTCCTCAACACATTAACTTTGGAGGACAAATTTGAATCATAGCAAGAGGGACAGCATATTGAGATGGTGGAGAAAGCATAGGTGTTGAGGAAAAAAATGCAAGAATATGACCCCTTTAGTGCAGAAAAAAGAAAATTAACATTTATTGCATACCTATCATACTAGGTGTCTTCCTAGATGTTGTTTCATTTCAATCTTCACAATACCTTATTCTCCCCATGCAGAAAAAATGAGGCTCCAAAAGGCATGGAAGAACTCAAGTCCGTCTGTTTCAAAAGCCCATGGTAGTGGGGGAGTTTGGACACTTGCAGGGAAAGCTATTTGTGATTATTGAAGTGATGTGTACAGTTTTACAACATGTTCTTCTAAGCCCCATTGGCTTTCTTCTGTGACCCTCTATAGCACTGGCTATATGGACTCTTGATTTGATGTTTATTGTTGTCTGTCTCTGACCATCATTCAAAACAGCATGTGGACTCTGAAAGTCAGGGACCTTACCTTCCATACTTTATCTTTCCTGTGGAGCCTTGAATTGTTGTAATAGATTATTGTAAATAGTAATAGCATTATTGACTATTTACATCTAAGATTCTAGGATTTTAAAAACTGTGTTAATAGGCAAAATGTATTTTGAATTTTCAACTTAAGCTTCAGTTCTCACCCCACAAGTAATGTGAATTAAAGGTGCTTCAGCATTTGTTCTCTTTCAGATATGTCTAAAACTGTTTAAAAATAACAGGATAAAACCAAGGCCAGGAGCGTTATCTTAATATTAGACTTTCCAGCTCTTCTATGCTGGTAAGTGCCAGTATCCCCAATTACAGAAACTACGAAATATCATCTAGAGTCAATGGTAAGAGATACAATCATTAAAACTTTTAAGTGCTTTTCCCATATCAGCTTAGTGTATCAGAACTTTGTCATTTCATCATGCCAAAATGCCACCTCCTTAGGGAGGCCTTCACTGACCTCCCTAGTTACCAATCCTGCTTGGATACTCCCATGGCATAGTGACAGCACATAGCATGTAATCCATTAACACTCAAAAGGATCATATAAGCTAAGTGCCACTATCATCATCCAGAATTTTTAGATAGGTAAACTGAGAAACCCAGAGATGAAGTAATTCCCTTACGATGGGTTACAAGCTAGTAAGTAGCAGAGGCCACAATATATCTGGTGTTCTAGCTCCAGAGATCCCACCTCTAACCTCTAACCCCTCCCTTGAAATCTCCCCTAGCCCCTCCCCTAGAGCCTCCCCCAGCTTCTCGCCTCTTCCCTAATCCCTTCCCTAGCTACTCCCCTAACTCCTCCCCTAGTTACTTTCCTGACCGCTTCTTTCCCTAGCCCTTACCTTAGCTCCTCCCCTAGTCCCTGTAACTCCTCCCCAAGTCTCACCCCTAGATTCTCCCCTAACTCCTCCCCTAGCTCCACTCCTAGTCACCCCCTAGATCCACTACTAATCTCTCCCTAACTCCTCCTCTAGCTCTTCCCCTATCCCCTCCCCTGTCCCTCCCCTAGTCTCTCCTTAGAGCCTCTTTCCCTAACTCCTCCCCTAGCTTCTCCCTTAGCCTTCTCTCCTTAGTTCCTTCCGTAGTCTCTCCCTAACTCCTTCCCTAGCCCCTCCCCAGCCTCTCCCCTAACTCCTCTCTAGCCCCTCCTCTATTTCCTCCCCAGCCCCTCCCTAATCTCTCCCTGGCCCCTCCCCTAACTCCTCCCCTAGTCTCTCCCTAACTCCTCTCCTAGCTTCTCCCCAGCCCCTCCCCTAGTCTCTCCCCTAACTCCTCCCCTAGCACCTCCCCTGGCCCCACCCCTAACTCCTCTCCCAGCTTCTTTCCTAACCACTGCCTTAACCCATCCTTAACTCTCTAACTCCTCCCCTCCTCTGCCCTGCTTCATTTTTCCTTCACTATATCATCAGGGTCCTGCGAGAAAGAAGATGCACTCAGCTGAGGCTGTTAAGAGAATTTGATGAGGCGGCTGCTTAAGGAGCTGGGGGAACCGATAAGAAAATGCGAGCCTGTGAAACAGCAGGAGGCATCACCATGCTCAGGCCTGCGGGCCAGGGGAGGAGAGCGGGGCAGGGCCCTGGGAGAGAGGGAAGGGAAGGGTTAGTAGGGCCTGCAGGTGCTGTGAGGCAGAAAGTTCTGGAAACTCAGAGAACTGGCGCCAGCAGAGCCAGAGGCCCAGGGCAGGAGGTGCCAGGGAAAAGCCCCTGTTTTCTCTGATCCCCTCTTGGTGAGCCTGGTGCGCTTTCCTTGACTTGGACAGCAACAGAATCCAGGACATAGTGAATCTAAAATAAATCTTTTTAATGCAAGAATTTTCTCTCAGTTTTTTGACGTTTAAGTGGTTCTGCCACTAAGTGGTTAAGTGGTTCCGTTTTAATTAGCCTTTTATCACCCAGTTCATTTGAGTTTCCTCCCTGCCTCCCAGGCTTCCCACACTGAGAGAATATTTTCCACGGCGCCAAACACACCTGGCAATAAAACAGGCTTAAAGTGATTGACATTGCCAAGGACAGAGCCACCTGAGGAGCCTGACACAGAGATAGATGGTCGGTGCTCAGGGTTAACAGACTGTCTTCTCTGTGTTCCTCGCCCAAGCGATCAGATAACACACAAATCAGACTCAGCACGGCCCCTCCTCTGGGTAAAATAGAAACTCAGAAAGAGCATGACTTACTACATCTATTTTTCTTCTCCCACTAAGCTCATCCGTTAGATACAAATCATTCTCAGGTATGAAGAATAATTGCTGGCTTAAAAAGGATGAAGGGGGACAAAACAAATAAAGATGAGGAAACGACTGGAAGGTTCATCTGAAGCCTTAGTATGCATATTTTTCTCTGTACATTGTTAGCATTCTAATATGTTTTTGGTAATCACTTCTGATTCTGGTCTGCGATAGACTATTTCTCTTGGCAGGGGTGCAACTGAAAAACCAAAAGCATAGATAGAATTTTCTTTAAACGTATTTTGTATGGAATTTAACTTTCAGGCCATTTTGGTAACCATTGGGCTTAACTGTTTGGGTTAACCGTATCAGGAAGTGAGTTCAGTTACGGTGACTCACACGCCCATTAGGATAAGTCAGAATCTCTACCTCTATCTTTGTGAACGTCTTTTCCTCATAATTGTTGGTTACTGGTTAGGATAAAGCATAGCTTGTTTCCAGAGATTTTAAGAAAGCGTGTAATTTGCTTTTGTATGCTGAAATTGAGCATAAAGGAAAAGAAAACAGCTTATAGGCTCTCCATCAAAAACAGCTTTTTCTGGGGAAAAGCTTTTCTGCTTTTATTTCAAACGTTGAAGAATAGTAGAAGTTTGAGATTCCCTAGAAAATCTGCCTAGCTCTCTGGCATCCAGACTTTTTGGCAAAGTACGTTTGGAGCAAATACTGAAATCTGAATACATTTTAACTCATCAAGGATCAGGGCAACAAAATTGCTCCGTTTTTCCCAACTTACCTTGAACTCAATATTGAAGACATGAAAACTGCTACCTTGTTTATTGTTTTTAAAAATAAATAGGTAGACAGAGACAGTCTTTATCCTTTTGTGCTTCTGAATCTGTTTCTTAGTACAGGTCTCCTTTCTTCCTCTCTAGGTCATGGGTTTGGTTCGTCAAAGATGTCTCGTGCACAGACATTTCCCAGCTATGCCCCAGAACAGAGTGAAGAGGCCCAGCAGCCGTTGTCACGGTCCAGCAGCTACGGATTCAGCTACAGCTCTAGCCTCATCCAATGACACAGAGAGACGCTGCTGACCAGAGAGACAGTCTGTCCTGAACCCGTCGGTGGGGTCATTGCACCCTCTGCCTCCTGGAAGACCAATTGCAGTACAAATTGAAATGGGTCAGGTCTAGCCCCAGTCCCATTGGAAGGTTAAAAACTGGAGTTCTGCTTCCTTGATTCAGTGGCTAAGTCCTTTATTTATTGAATTTCTTTGGGGGAATCTATGTTTTACATAAATAGAATCCAAATCGTATGAAGTTATTTAAATAAACAAAATTCTTTGGGTCTGACAGTAGCAGAAACCTCAGCACTGGGAAAAGTTGCCCACGCTGGGGTATGCCTGGGTGGTAGGCACCTCTCACTGACCTCACAGTGCAGTCCTCCCATCTGAGCACAGGGTCTGTTCTTAGACATAATGGTGACCCTCCACAAGCTCTGTGGCTTTTAAAGTTTTGACAGGGACACACCCAGTAAGCTCTACAAATGGCACCATAACTGCATATACATAAACCCAGCGACAAGAGAACATGAAATTCAGAACACATTATTAATCAGGGCCCTGTAGCTCTACTCGTGTGTGTGTGTGTGTGTGTGTGTGTGTGTGTGTGCAGACAAATATGGATATTGCCATATCCATCTATATATAACAAGTATTTATCAAACGTGCTGAGGGTGACAGATTATACTCACTTAAATTGTTGAAAACCAAAATTAAGATTGTTATGTTGAATAGCTATTTTTAAAATAGTGCTGTAAAAAAAAGGCTTCTTATTAGCAAAAGTATATGTAATCCAGTCTGCTCCTATGACAAGGGTAATCAAAAATATGAAAAGGGGAACATTCAGAAGCAAAAGAAGCAGCCTAGCTGTCCTACACATCATGTCATGCACTGTCTTTCTGGTGAGTGTTTCCTTGTCATCGACAATGTTGCTCCCTTTGGCCATCCATCTGAGCTACGTGAGGTGGATTCCGTGTGAACACTGATCAGCTTCCATTTAACCTTGAGAAAAAATAGAGGTTCTAAATGAAAAATTCTTTAAGAAAGAAAGAATACACCTAAAAACAACTCAGCTATTTTACAGTAAAGAGAATAACAAAATGGGCACAGGTTTGTGGATATCAGTATTTAAAATGTCATAGATGCTGTTCTCAGAAAACCACTGGGGCTTGTGATTTACTGTGTGACTAGAACTTGCAGGGCTTTCTGTTTTCTTTTACTGGACACAGGTTGTCTGAGATTATAAGAAAAACATTCATCAAATATAATTTTCATCATCCCTGACGCTGATTACAAACCTGCAGTGTTTAAAGGGAAGTAATGATTTCCACATGAACTGAAAGGTCAACAAAGATATATTTGCCCTTAATTTTGGAGTTAACTCAAGTAAAATTAAAAATTATCCTGCCTGAATCATCTGATGCCTTGTGCCTAAGATGTATCTCTCAAATACTCTAGGGTGGGTTTAAAGAACAGTGAGCCCAGGTCACACAAGATGAAAACTCAGTTTTTTTGTTCTTAATAGAAAAATTTTTTAAACTATCAAAATTAGTCTGTTGAAAGGGTACCGTTTTTGCTGATCTCTGACGACTTGTCTTTTCATCCCTATCCATAGCTTGAGTGCAGATTGACAATTCATTTCAGTGAATTACCACCGAATAAAAGTGGTTCCGATCCCTCCTAGATAAATGTGCGCTTACAGCAACTATCTAGGCTCTCCAGATCACTCCGCTAGGTATGAAAACTCCATCAAGATACTAATCATAAGAGTTAATGTGGCTGCAAAAAATAATTATCCTAAGCTTTCAGGGATAAAAAGAAAATTACCCAAGTTCTCTGCATTGTGAATTTTGCTGACACAGCACAGGAGCAGATGACTGGTTCCTGCAACTGTACAGCCTTCCTTGAAATCACAGCTTTTGGGGTTAAACACTTCTGAATTTCTTTAGCACATGGCATTTACTTTTGAAATGCCTTTAGCCAGATACTCCAGAGCAACTCCCAGCTGAGACCACTTGAGCACAGTTCCTAGTGGGGCCACATTCAGAGCGAACCTCTCGCCGGCTCACTCAGTCGAGCTGTTGCTTAGACACCACAAGTTTCTACAAGGGACTTATGGGGAACGGCCCTCAGGGGTCCTGATTCACACCTCAGCTTTATTCATGTGCTGGAAGCACAAACAGCGAGTCCAGGGAGGGATTCTGCTAATTAGATGAGTCTGCTCTTGTGTCTATTTCTTAGGAGACAAATACCTGCATGTAATTGCTTCAAGAATTCCATTTGGTTCTGATCATTACCAATGAATATAACTGAAGGAGCACCACAGATCATGCATAACCTTAAGCCAGTTCATTCTGAAAATAATATCATACAAAAAGTGTGTGTGAGAGAAATCTACTTCCCAAGTTTTTAACCAGATCTCATCACCATGAGAGTAATGCTATAATCTCTCTCACGGTATATTTTTGGGGCTTTATTCTAGCATACTCCTCCAAGTACCCACACAGTTGTAGCTGAGTCAAGACTGCTAAATGAACAGATAGGAGAATTTATATTAACTTAATAAACTTCACATGAGGCAGTGTTCATTGTAATAAAAATGGCAAACAGATAAATCTTCTACCGAAACCAAAGATGGAAAGTCACTGTGCCAGTCTCCTGGAACTTCATAAAATCAGTTTCACTGGAGCAACCAGAAGGGTCATGGATATGTATACCACTCGCTTGAGCTCATAGGTTTTTGACTGGGAATGCCTCTGCATTTTGTAAGTCATTTCTCCCTTCAAAAATTGTATTATATCTTTAATATATGTGTCTTTTTCAAAGTGAAGGAGGAATTACTACAAACCAAAGATACCTTTGGCTCCTTCTGAAAGTGACTCAGTTTGAATTCCATTCAGATTTGTACAGATAAATAGATGGGTCACCATTTCTGCATCAGGTTGGAAGAGACCAATGATAAAGGAACCCAACATAAGGAATAGTTCTGAAAACAGACAAAGCCTAGAGGAGGTATCCATTTCACTGAAAGATTACATAAGGGAACTTATTTTGTATGTCCCCAAATTTTTCTTCTGATAATATTAATTAATGTACACACGACTGACACATGACATTACACTTAAAATGCAGAAAAGTACAAAACAACCTCGATCCAATAGTTTCCTATTCTGGGGAGTGGGGGTGGAGTGGAAAAGAAAACACATCTTTCACTTATTTATTGGACAAACAGTAAGCACTCAGAACTAATTTATTTATGCAGGTTGCAAATACGTATGAATCCATAGGTTCTGGCCACTGCCACAATTTGAAATGAATAAAATAAGAAAAATATATATTATGGAAAATTCTGTTGATAGAGCATGTGAAATTGAGTAAAACATAGTTATTAAAAGTAAACCTCACCTTTTTCACCAACTAGTAGCTAGAGAACTAGCCCTAGTATCTCGTATAATTCTTCTCTGTCTTCATTGGGAAATTATGTTTGAAAATCTTTCATCACCTATAAAATGGTGAACCTCTTATACCTTCTATTCAGTATGGAAACAGTGGACTGATAAATAACTTTACATTGTTAGTTGTAGTTCCTACAGATCCGGTTTATCACATGTAGTATCTTTATTGTAAATATTAAAAACACATCATAAAAATTGATGTGTGTGCCCCTCATTTTGGCTAGCATCTCAGAAAACTTTGTAAAAAAAAAAAGCATGGGGACCCTACTCCCTAGATTATTTGAGCCATTTACTCAAATTGGCCATTAGTGCTACAGTGAAAACAAGCTAAGGAAATGATATTCTCATAAAAAAACTGTATTCCAGTTTTGACTATTATAGCACAGCACAATAAATGGGCAGTATACATCTAGTGGGACTGAGATTTAGGGCTTTAACAGTTTGTGTTTTATTTTAAAATACCGAAGACTGCATAGAGTGAAAATTATACATGTTTCTCTAATCCTATGATGTGAACATGTCTATAAATACCCTGCAATTTCAGATTACTTCATCAGTCATTAACTGTATGATCTCCTAAACACAGCCTTCTCAAAATAGATATGCCACTGGATATGCATTAATATCTAACAATGGATGATATGCCACACAAATTTACCTTATGAAATTTATAGAGTGTGTATTTGTAGACTATGAAACTTATGAAGTGCAGTTTCCCATGGAGAGGAGAGAGAGGGAGGATGGCAACTAGTCTTGAAGGCAGCAATTTAGGTTAAATGATAAATAATACAATGAAATGTCCAGAGTAACACTTGGTCCCTACCTTTCTAACATTCTAACCCGAGGCCTGTGTCATGGACTTGGCCTTATTCCTGTTGCTTCATACTAAGTATGCAATTTACAGAGGACATCTGTGGCATTATGTCTTAAGGTCACTATAGGAAGACACTACATTCCCAACAAAGATGCGTCCTTCAGCTTAGTGAAAAATGTTTAACACAAAAGAATGTGTAACCAAGTCCCCACAGTAAAATGTGTCTTCAGGAATATGAGAATAATTCTTATACAGCCAGCCTCATTTGAATTTCATGATGAACGTATATTATTGATGAGACTGGTGGGCGGGGCTGGATCTGCGAGATGAAATCAACACTCTCATGTGTGCATCCTTTATAAACATATTTGAAAGACTGCCCACATTTTCTCTGTAGACCTGCCACAAATCCTTTCTTTCTTACTCAAGAATGTGAATCTTATAGCATTTGTGCAATTATGCCAGTAGAGGAGGCACTAAACAGTTTATAGACTCTTATGGAAATGGGGCACATCGTCCATGCAGGTGGAATGCTAGCTAGATCTTGGAGCACTCTTAAAGGTCATGTAGAATAAAAGTCCCACTTTATGTTTTCCTCAGGAGAAAACTGAAACCCATGAATGCTGTAATTTGTTTAAAGGCAAAGAAAGAGCCAAGAATCATTTCTCGTAGTTCCAGGCTCCTAATCTAGGAATGTTTTCTTGGCTCCATGACGTCTCCCAGTTTGACATAGTGGGAGCTGAGAAATGCCACATGGCCTCGAGATAAATAAACCCTTGTACATTTAAGTGTTTTCCCAGATTTTCAGATGCCTGTACTCTTGCTGAACTCATCACCAACTATATCAGTAGAGATATATTATGGGGCAATTCATAGATTTCTGGTAGGTCACGAATGATTGGTATAAGCTTTATTTACTCGTATATTGTTATCCAGTTCTTTGAAATTCAATCTTAGTTATCCTAAAGTGGTGGTCAAACTAAAAACAAAATTAAGTAGGTGTTTGTGTTTTGTAGTCCTACTAATTGATCATAATCACATTGTAATTGTGATTATAAATTTTAGAATCATTACTTCCTAGCACTTTATGGTGTCATTATTAATGGCATTTGTCACAACTTTGTTGGATGACTGATAACATTAGGGCTACATTCTTTCATGTAAGCCTCAAGAAGCTTCCAGTATCAACAAAAATTGGAGAAATGACATTTTTACATGACAATACCTTATACATCAAGTTTTTCCTTATAAACTTCAGTGGACAATGATTTAAATTAACTGAAGTTTAGATAAATATGTTAAAATTACTAAATAATATGAAAACCACATTTTACTTGTAATTCTCAGACACTTTCCTCCTACCTTAAGATTTTTAACATCTTGTAAATATTAATGTTTGAAGGAGAAAAACTACATTTGTAGCAAAAATATTTCCTCTGATAATTCTGTTTAACTAGTAAGTTTTTTTAAGTTATCTTCTATGCCTGTTTCCCTAGTCTGAACTCCACATTCCAGTTGTCAGAAGAATGAATGGATTTAAATTTTCTAATCATTATTTTGGGCCCATGTTAGCAGCTGAAACAATTAAGCGCCTCACTCTTTCCTGCTTTTAGGATGATTTAAACCGTGAGCATAAAATCAGCCCTTTTTTCAGCACAGAATTGAACATCAAAAGGAGCAAGGTCTACACCCTCAACCTGTAGCTGTGCTAATGTTAGGATTGAATTGTTAATTCCCTCAGGAGACCCACAGACTCAAAAGAGTTGCTTATTATAAGGTGTCCGATATTCAGAAACCCAAAGTCAGGCCAAGAAGGAAACTGAGGTAATGATTTAATTTTTTTTAAGTCACTGCAGGATTTCTCTCAAAGAAAACATCTTAAAATGGTTGAGAAAGTAGTTCCAGACCATTAACTATTTTACAGAAGGACTGAAAGCCAGGGAAAATAAAGAACAAAGTGATAGTAGTATCTTGATATTAAATATCCATCAGAAATTAACAAAATATGTCAATATGAAATAATAATTTAAAATCAAATTCAGATTCACATGTATAGTGCATAATTCAAGAAATAATGCTTACGCTTGTAAAAAAAATATATATATACATATATATGTATCAGTGGGTAGAGTGGGGGAGCTCCAACTTTGTTGTGAAAACCTATAACAGAGTATGATTCTTTCCAGTTATAAGATACTGTATTGCTTTAGTCCTAGCAGACAGTACATAAATGACATCAACTCAGGCTGCTCCCTGACATAAAAGTCAGTTCCATTTTTACTGCAGATGACAGGAGACTTTCCAAGACCTGCAGAGGCCCCTCCACCCCAACCTTAGTGCATGCGCACACACACGCACACACACACATACACACGCACACATTTTTGGCTTTTGACCCACTCTGTGTGTTCCACTAACGTTACCTTTTCTTTAATAGGTCCACACAGAATTACCCCATCCTGCAAAATCCTTATCCCTATGAATCTCTAAAATATATTAAATGATGTGTTATATATTTGCTTTTTGTAAATCTTTATTTAATTAATTTATATATACTTTGTGAAGTCTTATACTGTATATTATAAAGGGATGTCATTTGTAGTTGGTTCAAGCTAATGTTTATGATCATTTTGATAAGAAATAACTTTGGACATTAGGCCCTTGTTAAGAAATAAAACACCCATTATAAAGTTGCTTCTGTTGGAAAATACATGATTTGGCATACTTCATTTTTAGTAACAATCTATCCTAGATAAATGATAATTTGGGGACATCTGTACTTAAAAACTAGTTGAACTATGTTTTGGGATGAGATGCAAAGCAACAGCTGTCCCTGGAACTGAAATGTGAATTTCTGGCAGAACAGAAAATATTATAATAATGAGGCAATAATAAAATTAGGAAATTAAATTATTTTTAAATCTGTCCGTGTGATTTTTCCCCTTGGTAAAAATACACAAAATACATAATTGAAGAATTACCTTCCTCTGAAGTCATAGTTTTTATCTTAACCATCAATAAATAAACCTAATCTATTGTTACCAATGTCTTATTCATAATTCTTAAAAATTTGCAAATGATATTGCTATGAGGTTGTGCAATATTAAAACTTGCTCCATCACTTAAAGGCAAAGCAGTTCAAAAATACTACATCACAACTTTGCATGATTGAGATTTTTAACAACTAAACTGATGGTTTTACCCACAAGTTATTTAATAATGCTAACACTGTCATATTACTTGGTTTTCTTATATTTTTGTTATCATGTGATGAAATGTAACTATGTAATTAAACAAAATACTGACAATCATATTCTGCTAATGTTTAAAATGTTACTTATTCCTTCACTTACTAGCTTGCTATTTTGAAAATAAAGTGAAAGAAGGTCCTTTATTAAATGTAAGGTTACCAATAATGTATTATGTATTTCCAATGTTTTCCTAACCCTATCTTTTAATATAATTGAATTTTTATTAGGTTGACTCTGGTTTGAAGGAATTATAGAATATTAATACTGAAAACGACACTAGAGATTAACATTTTTGTTTTCTGGTAAAAAGATATCCAGGCCGGGTACCAGTGGCTCATGCCTGTAGTCCCAACACTTTGGGACGACGAGGCAGGTGTATAACTTGAGGTCAGTAGTTCAAGACCAGCCTACTCAACATGGTGAAAACCCATCTCTACTAAAAATACAAAAACTACAAAAATTACCTGGGCATGGTGGCAGGTGCCTGAAATCCCAGCTACTCAGGAGGCTGAGGTGCAAGAATTGCTTGAACCTGGGAGGTGGAGGTTGCAGTGAGCCAAGATCACACCACTGCAATCCAACCTGGGCAACAGAGTGAGACTCGGTCTCAAAGAAAAAAAAAAAAGATATCCAGAGAGCTTAAGTGGCTTGCACAATGTTGCACAGCTAGACAATGGCTTTTCCTCCAGTACTCTGCTCACTCTCTAATAGCCAAAAATAAAATCGAAATGAACATTATTTGGTAGACAGATTTAACTGCAAAAGTGAAATGCATGTAGCTATGACTATCATGCTGTTATGTTATCAATGGCTTCTTTTATTTTTCATCCCATGATTAAGAAGCCTTTGTCACTCAGATTTAGACCTGTCTAGAAATACATTTACAGAATCTGTTTTTCAAACTTAACCTTTAAATATTAGCTGGGCATTTCTTATGGTTTACTAATTTGTTAGGAGCATTTTTCCTTTTAGAGAATAATGCTTTGAAAGAGAGTGTGAAACTCCCGTAAAATCAGAGAAATTAAACTGGATGAGAGAAAAGTGCTCAAGCAGTCAGTAGTGTTAAAAATGCCCTTCAATGGTAAGTCTGGCCAAAGTCATGAATTGAAGAAAGCAATGAAAAATGTACGAGACCTTTCCATTTGTTCAGGAGTGGCAATGATGATGAAAACACCCATTCTTTGTCAATACCGAATGAAATACAGCTTATTCTGAATATGAATTTTCAGTGACACTTTTCCATAACAAATTGGTGGTATGAACTTGATGAATTTTCTTTCCCTGTTTGTCACTATTAAAATCATGGAGACAATATATTTACTTGAGAAAGTGTCTAGAAAGAATGTAAAGGTTTGTGTAAGCTTAGAGCTAACATCAAAGAAGGTATTTAATAAATGTGTCACAAGGCACAGCCCAACAGCAATTACGCTATTTTTGTAATGTACAAAGAACATCAACTATTTTTACTTCCAGTTTAGTCGAGAAATATATTGTAAAAAGATGTATCTAATTTTAGCATCCATATGTTGAATAAATAAATGTTTGAGTAAGAGCTGGATAGAATATCTAAACATTCACAGAAGTATAAATTATACAAATATGTAGGTAGGTTATTAGCCTACTGATTTCATGTGATCTCAAAGGCCAGTCAATCACTACTTATTGAGTGCTTGCTATCTCCAAAACATGAGTAGAGGACAAGCAATATCTCCTGATCTTTGTTCTTGCTTCCTTTTAATTCCTTTTGATATGCATCAATATCAGTATAGAGCTCTGACAGCAAATGTGTACATGGCTTTATGCAGGAGACATGAAAATGGGTAGAAATAAGAAAGTGAGGAAGGCAAGAGAAACCATCCTCACCAGCTCCCTACATTCTTTTCTCAAAGCTATGTCTGAACTTCTCTCTCCTTCTTCCTCCTCTTCCTTCTCCTTTCTCTCCCCACTTCCACCACCCCATCCCACCCCACAAATCGTTAGGCTGCATTTTCAATCACATAAAATTATTAGACACACAGTCTAATATAACTCCAAAATTGTCTCTTATTGTTTGAATTGCATGTTTTAAAGCCTTTTTTTAAAAAAGAAAATTTATTAGATACCATAATCTAACATAACTTCATCTGTTGCTATTTGAGTTCTATACATTTTTAAAACCTCATTTTAAAAAAAAATCCTCTATTTCTTCCTCTCTTGACACAAACTTGCATATAAGACAAATATACACTCATTGTCACTTTTTTTTTTTTTTTTTTTTTGAGATGGAGTCTCCCTTTGTCTCCCAGGCTGGAGTCTCCCTTTGTCTCCCAGGCTGGAGTGCGGTGGTACCATCTCGGCTCACTGCAACCTCCATCTCCCAGATTCGAGCTATTCTCCTACCCTCAACCTCCTGAGTAGCTGGGACTACAGGTGCATGCCACCACACCCAGCTAATTTTTTTGTATTTTTAGTAGAGACAGGGTTTCACCATGTTGGCCAGGCTGGTCTCAAACTCCTGACCTCAAGTGATCTGCCCACCTCAGCCTCCCAAAATGCCGGGATTATAGGCATGAGCCACTGTGCCAGCCCGTTACTTCTATTCATGTGTGAATTACAGAGATCCGTTCTAAATGGTCAGTGCTCTCCAAATATTTGCAAACTTTGGTTATAAGGAAGCCAAAGGGGGAAAATGCTATTTAGAAATTCAATTTTAAAAGCATGAGTAGAATATTCTAACTACTGGGAATTCAAAAGTTGGTAAGGTTTGGTCCCTTCTGTAAGATTTGACTCACCATCCAGAGAAGTGTGTACCTCAAGCCATGAGTCAGGTATTCTCAGTCTAATCTTGCTTAATGATTGTCCCTTGAGTACCATTTGACTTAAGAAATTCCTTTCTTGTTCCAATATCTATTAAAAGTTATAGATAACCTGCTGTTTTTAGGTAACCTGCTGCTTTTGAGGCTTACAGTTTTTAACAAAACTTTCAAAGACCCAAACACAGAAAGAGAAATTCATGCTCCCCCCAAAAATAAATTAAGACCATTACCCAGAAATAACCCATTTTCCTCACTGTAACTAGCCACTTCACTCTCATCAGAATAATCTAAAGAAAAATGTTACAAGAAATCGATTTAAAATGTTCTACTCCACTCTTCTCTCCTCTCCTCCCTCTCATTCTCCATATCTGACCCTTTTTCTCAATAGTGAAAAGGGATGGCATTCTAAATTCTAAAATGCATGGATCATCAAGAAATCTGACTAGGAAATGTAACGAAAATGGAATTGTTACAAGTTTAGAATTTGTAAGTGGGATGAGTTGGCATTTAAAGGGAGATAATGCACTTTTAAGACTGCACAATTAGACTGATTTGGGGTGATGATACCTCAGGTGAAATCAACATTACATATAGTATAAAATGTTCTCTAAATTCATGAACAAAATGTAACTCCATCCTTCATGTGACATTTGTAGTGTCTAATTTTTTAATAGAGATGTTAAATGCATAGGTATCTTGTAAATGATAACATTGTGATGGTATATTTAACCATGTGTTTAACTTAAGCTATGGGTGGGGTTTGGAACATTAATTTTTTTTTTTTTTGAGGTGGAGTCTCATTCTGTTGTCCAGGCTGGAGTGCAGTGGTGCAATCTCAGCTCATTGCAACCCCCGCCTCCCAGGTTCAAGCAATTCTCCTGCCTCAGCCTCCTGAGTAGCTGGGATTATAGGCATGCACCACCACACCCAGCTAATTTTTGTAGTTTTAGTGGAGACAGGGTTTCACCATGTTGGTCAGCCTGGTCTCAAACTCCTGACCTCATGATCTGCCCACCTCAGCCTCCCAAAGTACTGGCATTACAGGCGTGAGCCACTGCGCCTGGCCACATTATTTTTAATATATATGAACACTGTGATTCCTCAAATAGTTCAGATCATTATCGTTGACTATTGAGTAAAAGAGATTGCATTTGACTATTTTGTTTCTACTAGACACAATATTCTTCCTGAAGCTTAAGTGCCATGTGCTTCTTACTGGTCAGTTATTATTTAAGCTTTTTCTTAACCTGGAAAGGATAGTAACATGTTTTGGGAAGTAGTAGGTTTTTTGTTTGTTCACTTGTTTATACTAATAGAAATGTTCAACACCACTTCCCCTCACATGAAGAGAGAAAGGGGGTGCGGCTTTAAGAAATTATTAAATGATCTATTTATAAAAGTTTTGCCCTATTTTCCATACAACCATATGGAGTGAACAAACTGTGAGGTAAGTCTGTAGACTTGGGTCTTTATTTCACATTAAAATGACTCTACCACACATTCTTAAACACATTCCACTAACAAGCGTTGTGTAAAAGGCCTCAGGATGTACAGACTTTCTGCCCTCTGTTGTGTTCATCTTTCTTCCTGTTTTTTTCTCAGAAGCCTAATATTTAAATATATAGAGATAGGTAGAACCCTTAACAATGCTGTTACTTCTCTGACTCCTCTCACCCATGGAGACTTCTAATTCTCATTTAACTTTTATGCAACTAAACCTTAAAATGAATTAATATTGAATACATATGATGAGTGAAATACCACCCTGTGCCTCATATTTCATTTTATTTTGATAGAATTTCCCCCAATAAAGCTTATGAGATCTGGTGCTGCAGATTGAGCTCTGTGATGAGCGAGCATCCACAGCAGTTCATCCTTAGTTTTTTTTTCAATCGCATAAACTTGACATATTATCTCCTTGTGGCTTGTGATACAACTTTTCCTTATTACTTTTTGCCTCTGGACTTGAAAATTTGTCTGAGGCCTGATGTTGATCCAAGCATAAACAGGGAAACTCAGTATGATCTCTTACTCAACTTCAGATTGATGTCTATACTTATTACATATTTATTTAAAAAAGAAATATGTGCTTAATTTTCATACAAGTATTTTGTCAGCTGGATCTATGATTCATAAAGACGAGCCCAAGAGCAGCCTAGACAAGAGTAAGTCAGACGGAACAAAGTCAAGCAACAGGAACCCTAGTGAAGTATCAGAAAGTCAGGACAAAGAGACAGGTCAGAGACCAAGATAACACAAAACATATGCGTTAAAATGTTTATTTATAAATGGAGATTGACTTCTGCCTTCAGTGCCACCACGTTAAGAGAATGAAAGATGTTGCTGCCATGCTTATAACAAGACAAAGCTGGAAAGCTGAAAATCAGTGGCTTTTCTTAGACCTGTTAGAGAACCAAGGTCCTGGGCAAACTGTCACTCCAAAAGCTGGAGATACATCTGGAGAAATACAGCAACCAATAGCCATTTAACTGGAGTCAAAGCACTGGAGCCATAAACTATTATGAGCCTTTATACAGTAAGTTGGGTGAATTGCTGGCATCTGTTTGTGGACTGTGTGAGTGAGAAACCCATGGGAACTGTGGTCTTGAGGTACTCCACGCATTCATGGGCTTTTCCTGTAGGAAACTCCAAGGTTCTCATTACGAGGATCCAAGAAAATCCCCTCGTGGCTCTGGCAACAGATGGAGAGTGACATCCATTGTGAAATAAGCCAAGAACCTTCTTGGTAACAGACAGAAAGGAATCTGCCAAGCACAATTCCCAAACCTGATCCCAGCCCCTGAAATTTCCCTGTCCCACTTAAGGAAAGAGAAAATAACAGTCAACAGGGGGCAAGCCTTCAAAGAAATGCACTGGGAATGCTGCAGCCAGATAACGGAGTTGAGGATGGGGAAGCTATACTACTAGAGAAGCTCTGTGAATGTCCCAGACACAGACCCTCTAAAAGACTGAGATTTCACTGTAAGATCATAGAGCACTCTCCTCTCCCACAGCTTACCACTACGCCAGCTGGGCTCCCGTATAATAACAGTGAATTGCAGAAGAAAGAGCTGCAAGACAGAAAGTCTCTCTGAAGAGGAGCACTTAGGGAAGCCTGAAGTCAAGAAAGGGACAAAGAAAGAAAGAAACTAGAGGCATTTGAAGAAATTTAGCACCTATGATTATAACAGACTTTAAACACAGTCTAATGGCTATAGTCAGATTAAGATAAGACTGCAAGCTAAAGACCTATTGACCTCAGTCCCTAATGCATAACACACCAGGTCTGGCTTGCAACAATAACAACAACAACAACAAAATCAAAGAATGTCAAAAGGCAAGAAAAATCATGATCTGAAGAGATAAAGCAATTATTGGAACCAGATAGAGATATGACATATGTGTCAGAATTATTAGAGAATTTATCATTAATATCTTAAAAGCACTATTGAAAAAAAGAGAAAACAGATGAATAATGTAAGAAGAAAGATGAAAACACTAAGAAGGAATAAAAAAGAAATACTAGCAATAATATAATGGGAAGAATATCTTTGATGCAATTATTAGTTGACTTGCAACCTCTGAAGGAAGAATCAATGATTTTGAAGGTAGGTCAACAGAAATTTTTCAAACTAAAATCCAAAGAGTAGGAAAAAATCCCAGAACATTCAAAACTGTGGAAAAACTGGAGAAGAAGAGAGAATGGTGTAAAAGAATGTTAAAAGTAATGTCTGAGAACTTGACAAAATTAGTGATAGACACCAACTCAGGTAGCTCAGACAACACTAAATAAATACCAATAAAAGACGGGAAAAGGAGACAAGCCTAGGTTGACCAATGAAAAATATGCTAAGAGAGAAAATTAAATCATATAAAAACCCCGTTAAAATCAGAGAACACAAAAAGAAGGGGAGATAAAAAAGAAAGAACAAGTGCAAGAATAGAAAAGTTACAAACATAGTAGATGTCAATCCAACTATGTCAATAATCACTTAAATTTGAATAATCTAAATGTACCAATTAGAAGCGGCAGATTTAAACAAACCAAAAAAATGTGATACATATCACAATTACCCAATATGATCATTACATATTGTATACAGGTATCAAAACATCATATGTTCTCCCAAAATATATACAACTATATCAATAACATTTTTAAGTAAAAAAAGAAGTGGTGAACTAAAAAATAGATGGAACTGTATGTCGTCTATAAGAAATTCACATTAAATACAAAGATTTAGATAAGTTAAAAGGATAGAGAAAGATGTGAGATACTGTTAATTTTTTAAAAATCTGAAAGAGTTATGTTAATTTCAGAAGAAGTAGAACAAGAAAGATTATCAGAAATAAAAGAGGCATTACATGTGGTAAAGGGGTCATTTCTCCAAGAAAACCTAACAATTCTGAAAGTATACATATCTAACAAGAGCATCAAGATACATAAGACAAAAGCTAAAAAAAACTGCAAGGAGAAATAGAAAAATCCTCTTTAACATCTCTATCAGTATACAATAGATCAAGAAGAGGGAAAATCAGAAAGGATATAGATGATCTGAACAGTGCTATCAATCAACTTGATTTAATGGACATTTACAGAATATTACACCCAACAGCTGAATGAATTCTTCTTAAGACCAATGAAACATTCTATAAGATACACCATATTCTGGGCCATAAAATAAACCTGAATAAATTTAAAAGAATAGAAATTATACAAAGATTGTTTTAAAAACATGATGAAATTAAGTTAGAAATCTGTAAAAGAAATAAAATAGTAAAATCCCAAAATATATAGAGATTAAACAACACATTGTAAATAATTCATGGCTCAAGGAAGAAATATCAAAAGAAATGTTAAAATATTTTAGACTAAATTAAAATAAAAATAGAGCTTACCAAGACTTGTGGAACAAAGTGAAATTTATAGCATTAAGTGCCACTATTGGAAGAAAGCAATCGATAAAATAATCTGGGCTTCCACCTTAAGAAACTAAAGCAGATGAAAATAAATCTAAAGCAAGCAAAAGAAAGAAAATATGAATTAGAGGAGAAATCAAGGAAGCTGAAAACAGATGAAAAACGAAGAAAAACCAATGAAACCAAAAGCCAATTATTTGAAAAGATACAAAAAAAAAACATAAGCAAGGCTAACCAAGAAAAATGAGAAAACACACAAATACCATTATCAGAAATGAAAGAGGGGTCCTCATTACTGATACCATATGTGTAAAAAGGGCAATAAGAGAATATTAGGAACAACTCCATGCCAACAAATTTGATAACTTAGATGAAATGAACCAACTTCTTGAAAGACAAAGCTACCAAAATTTATACAAGGAGGAATAAATAGAATAGTCCTGTATCTATTAAATAAATTGAATCTATAATTGATAACGTTCCAAAAAAGTATAATTCTACCAAACATTTTAGGAAGAAATAATACCAAATCTTCATGACGTCTTCCAGAAAATAGAAGCAGAAGTAACCCTTCCCTAAGTCATTCTATGAGGTCAGTATCATCTAATATCAAAACCAACTAAAAACATTTCAAAAAGAACTACAAATATCTTTCATAAACTTAGATGAAAGAACCCTCAACAAGATATTAATAACATAAATTCAGTGCTGTGTAAAAATAGTTACAGACCATGAGAGAGCAGGATTTATTATAGTTATACGAGCCTGGTTCAATGTTAAAAAAAAATCAGTAATATAATCCACCACATCAACAATCTAAAGAAGAAAAATCATATGCTTGTATCAATTGAGACAGAAATGACATTTTACAAAATCCAACATCCATTCATAACTTAAAAAAAAAAAAAAAAAAACCTCTCATCAAACTAAGCAAACTAGAGAGCTTCTTCAAACTTGATGTTCAAGAACATCTGCAAAATACCCACATCTAACATCATACTTAACAGGGAAAGACGGGGTTCTTCTCTCCAAGATCAGAAACAAGGCAGGAATGCATTATCTTACCACTTCTGTTCCTGGAAGTCCAAGCCACTACAATAAGACAGGGAAAATAAATAAAAAGTATAAAGATTGAAAAAAAAGTAAAACTATCTTTATTCCCAGAAGACATGATTGTCTATGTGAAAACTCCAAAGGATCTACCCAAAAAACTCCTAAAACTAGCAAGTGAGTACATCATAGTAACAGGATATAAAGCATCTAGATCCTGTGTGCATTTGGTTGAATGCATACCTACATTCCTCACTGTTTTTGGTGCTATGGTAAATGGCATCGCTTTTTAAATTTCAAATTCAAATTGCTCATTTCTGGCATATAGGACACCAACTGACTTTTTGTTTTTGTAAATGCACTGACCTTGCATCTTGTTACTGTGATGGGAAGGGGAAGTTTATAAGAGGTCTCTGTGAAGCTGTTGCTACTGGACAGCTATTACCACTGCGGTTCTGCATCAAACGTACCGCAGTGGCTAGGACTACAGCTACCCTGTCAGTCAAGAAGATCCAGACATGCAGTAGAGAAAGGGCAAGCTGGGATATGCCAGGCCCTCTCCATCTGCCCATCACCATGTCAACTAAAATGACCTACAAAGAGTAATTTCTAATGTTTCACATCCATCTTCCATATCTCATGCAAATTCCATTTTAGCCAATTCTAACTCAGAACCATAAAGAAAAAGAGATCCTGAGAATTACAATCCCTATCTTAAATCTAGGAAAATCTGGCACACAAAGTCTCCTGATCTAGTTTTCTACAATTGTCAATCAGGATGATAACATTAATATTGCCACTATCTTAGAATTGTTGTAAGAAAATGAAAGCATATAAAATTGCTTTAAAAATTTTAGCACATAGTAAAACATATTTTTGTCAATAGCTCAGCTTTATAATAGCTATTTATTCACCACTGAAAGAATTATCAGACATGCAAAATTACACAAAGGTTAAAAGAGTTATCTATATCTCGAGAAGCTACTGAGCCATTACATTTCTTTGTACATTTTCATGTGAGCTAAAAAGAAATCAAAATTTTCTTCTGAGGACCATTATATGATAAAAATAAAGTGTGGGATAAATCAGCTCAATCAACTGAAGCCACATCAAAGCTGTTACTCAGAAAATTTAATACCATTAAGAGTATATTGGAGAGCTCAAAGTCTTACTCAGGCAGCTGATCAAAGAATAATGGTCTTAGTCACTGTAAGTACCTTTGGATACCTGGCATAAAGGATATAATGAATACATGACTGAATAAGGAGCTAGCTTAAGAATGCATTTTCATAAAAATAGAAAATCAGTTGAGATTATGTAAATTTTGAAGAATGAAGAAAGTAAGTTATCTTAGCTTCTTCTCAAGTTTTATTTTTATGTCTTACAAATATGGCTTGGCAATACAACACAGGCCTCCTTTTCAGGGATTTGGAGAGCTCATGCTTGATATTTTACACTCTTGAGAACGTAGTCTAGAAAGGGCTTCCACCTATTTGACTATAGGTAGAAGACTGGCTCTGTTTCTTCCTGTAATAATATTGGTTTCTACAGGTTAAGTGATACTCAGTGTAATTTTGCAGCATTTTGATGAGCAGTTTTCCATTTAAAAGTAGTCAAAAGGCAACTTCTTACTTGAAATTTTTGAGGTAGTATGTTACCAAAAAATTGATAGTTTTTGTAAAGGTATACCTGTGTCCAGACATAAGTTGCAGGTTTAAAAATCAATAGATTTGAATACAGTCTAGAAAAATATGCCATGTATAAATGCAGAGGATTGGTAAATTCTAATAGCCAAATGCAATGTCAGTAGTGTTATTAAAAATAAACTATTGGTCATTATTGCAAAACTGCCAGTTGAGAATATTGATATAAATGCTAACTTGTATTTATTTATTCTTTCACCAATTTATTTTAAAATGATCTTGGTTATATTTAGATACATCTGGAATAAATTCAGGCATTATATAGGGCTTTGAACGTTTATAAAAGGGTACATTAAACCCTGCCTTTAATAAAACTATCATCTAGTCGAGTAGAGACATTTGTCAGTTAGGTTCTTTTTTTTTTTTTTTTGAGACAGAGTCTCGCTCTGTTGCCCAGGCTAGAATGCAGTGGGGCGACCTTGGCTCACTGCAACTTCTCCCAGGTCCTGGCCTCAGCCTCCTGAGTAGCTAATTTTTGTATTAGCCCAGCTAATTTTTGTATTTTTAATAGAGATGGGGTTTCACCATGTTGGCCAGGCTGGTCTTGAACTCCTGACCTCGTGATCAGCCCACCTTGGCCTCCCAAAGTGCTGGGATTACCGGCCAGTCGCAGTTCTTCAGCGAGCTTGGAGGGAATGTCACGGTGTGTTGTTTGGAAATAAGTTGTACCCTGCCTGTCACTATAGAAAGTGAAGGGGTAGATACCAGCTGCTGCTTGCCAGATGTATTTAAGAGACACTGATTTTGGAACAAGTGAGTGAATAAAAACGGAGGCTCAGTACTCATCCAAGTGTGGGGTAGTGATGCTGCTCAGGTTCACTGCAGCATGTTCCAGGGAGGATACTGAAGCCCAAATTGTTAGCTGTGCTTCCTGCCTAATGTCCCAGTGGAGTTGCCACATGTTATATTTTGCAAGCCTACTCCATCAGTGTCCTGGGAATTCTATGAGCCATCCCTATCATTCAAATACTTTTTTCTTTTTTTTTTTTTTTGAGATGGAGTCTTGCTCTGTCACCCAGGCTGCAGTGCATGACACGATCTTGGCTCACTGCAACCTCCGCCTCCCAGGTTTAAGCAATTCTCCTCCCTCAGCCTCTAGAATAGCTGGGACTACAGGTGCATGCCACCACACTCAGCTAATTTTTGTATTTTTAGTAGAGACGGGGTTTCACCATATTGACCAGGCTGGTCTCGAACTCCTGACCTCATATTTTTTTTTCTTGAACAGTGCCTGTTTTGATGCTTGCAACCAATACCCCCAACTTTTACAGACACAAAAACAAACATAATAGACTTATTATTATTCCTTGTTATGGGCACATGTTTAACAAACATTTACAATGTGGAAACGCATGTCCTTTTGTTCTGGAAAATTTTTTAGAGTGGATTCTAGGTTTCATATATTCCTCTCCGTTCTTTTCCTGGATGCAGGGAGACACCAGGCTGGTGGCTGTGCAAAAAGAACCTGTCCTTATATCACCAAGTCAAGCTTCAGTGGAGTCTTTCTTAGGAAGTTGAAATTGTTAGAATTCCTGCTGCATCACAAGAGTTTCAGATCAATTCATGGTAAATACAGAAAGAGTAAGCCCCCAAAATGACAATCATTAGCTCTAGGTGGAAAAAAACAAGTTATGTAGGAGGGAAACCCAAATCATTTTTACCATGTGGTAAGAGTGCTGGCAAGGTCATAGAAATAAATGCCAAATATCGATATAATCACATTTTAATGCAAATATTTCTGAAAAGAGACATGAGAGAAGTATGGGGCGAGTTTGGGGAGAGGAAGACATCTAAATTAATAATGAATGTCTAAATTGGAAAAAAAATGTATTAGTGTCACAAATATGCTATTCAGAAAAGTGAACATAAATAAAATAATGAGTTAGAAGCTGTAAAATTTGTTGTCTTGAGGGAATGAAAATGAGGAAGGGCAAGGGACTACTATTTTTTGAAAAAAGAAAAAAAACGTACAGCTCTTTGACCCTTTGAACTACATGTACTTACAATATACAAAGAACACTGCATTGAGATAAAAGTTAAAATGCATCATTGATTTGAGTATTTTCTGCATGTAATTCATCATGTTAATTTTATTCTGTAGAAATGTTTCCCCACTATTTCTTGATGGCAAATGAAACTAGTGATAGTGAAATACTGTGTTTTATTCATTCAAAACAACAGAGTACAGTACATCAAGGAACATATTTCTATACCCTACAAGAACCAAAAATCCAAGAGTACATACTAATGCTGGAAAAAGTGTTCTAGACAGGTTGACCATATAACTTATTCTAACAGGGATAACAGGAAACAAACCAGAATTATCCCAGACATTTATCACCCATACTTCCAAATAGACCTTTTCTTCCAGCATCTTACCATATAGTTAGTGCTTTGAATCTGGAAAAATACATGTAAACCAACCTTGAGGATTTATAAAATTTCCTTATTCTAGAAGCTGTTTTTCTACCTACCGAATCACTAGAAATAAAGAAGCTTTTAAAAAAATAAACTTGTTTTTAGTTTTCAGGTAAATGTTTTAAGACCTCAGAGACCTGGCTGGAAGAATTCTAATGAACAGATTAGTGAAAAAATACACTAACTTATACAGAAGTCCAAAGGTGAAGGTCAATACTTTCTAGATGTTATATTTTAATAGTAAACTAATGATGATAAAATGATGTTACATGTTTAGATTGTCTTACATTTTTAAAAGATATTTTCTTATCACTATTGTGAAAAGAAACTTAACTTTGTACTCACAATTTAGCATCTCCACTTACACTTTATAAACATCTTTATAATATCATCAATCTTGCTGAAAATTCATATAAGCAGTACAAAATACAGTTCATCATTAGAAATTAAAAAAAAAGCATTTTGGTTACAGTGATCTCTGATTACAGTGTGGACTCTCCCAATTTAGAAACCTACTGTCATACAGCTGTAATTTTTACTTAATACCGTTCTATATAAACCAATATAACTTGGATGTTCACAATAAATGAATATCTACCAAAAGTATTTTTATTTATTTTGTCTTTTAAAGTGATAGCCCATGTATTTTAACTTTATAAATATAGTATTTTAGTAATAAACTGAATTACTTAAAACATAAATTGGAGTTTTTACTAAAAATTATATCCTCACCTACCTGCATTTCATTTTAAGCATTATTACAAGTAAATGAAATTTCTATTTTATTTTCCCAATATATTATACATAAAGTTCTTTAAAGTTTGAAGGTCTCTCTTATAATATAGTTAATGCATAGTCATCATGGGTCAATAAGATGTGTTCTTTCCCTGACAAAACTGTGTATTCCACAATGATGCTTAACAAATCTACTTACCTTACTATCATAAAGTAATTTTCTTTAATTGGTTACTTTAATGTAAATATTAATGGCATTCAAAGTGTGTGTGTGTGTGTGTATGTATGTATATGTATATGTATGTGTGTGTGTGTGTGTGTATATATATATATATATATATATATATATATATAAAACTTAAGAAGCATTTTGCTTCCAAAGCAGCACCTTGCAAAAAATATCTATACTTAAAACATAATTTACTGAAATTCTGATCTTTTATTCTGTGGATCTGTTTTGATCTGTTTTCTTAGTAACAACCAGAATCGTAGGTGCAAAAGAGTAGATGGGGAGAAACATAGCAGGGTGAGTTTCGAAACTATCACGAATTAGGGATGATATCAAAAAGGTCATAATGAAAGTGCTTTGGTAAGTAAAGATGTCCAGAGAAAGACAATGAATGAACGGAATTTCATCAGTATTACTCCTGAGGGTACAACAGGAGCACCAGAGGAGGTCAGAGAATTTTCAGGAGGACTTAGGATGGCTCCAAATTCCTGAAAAAATCCTGCAGTCTGTAGAGAAACAATATATAGAGAAAAAAGGACAGAGTAAATAGTTCTCATTGACACTTTGCGTAAGAGACCAAAAACGCAAAAATACCCAAGGAAAAAGAGACAAGTTCCAAATGTTCTGGAGGCTTTGCACCACTGCAGTGGTTCGCTACAAAAGTCTTCTAAGAAGTTCCCACTGGAAACCACCAGGACAATGGCATCTGACTGCACTGTGCCTTCCACCCCTAGTCATTATTTTCTCTCTTAAAATTGGGTTTATATTTCCCCATGCTACAACTGTAAAGATGTTTTCCTTCTCACATACACCAATCATTGAGAATTTGGTTCTCAGAGGTTTCCAGAAAGTAATATTTTGATTGTCTTTACCATTCAGAAAAGAAAATTATTTACCTTTTAATTGATGCTAAGCTTGCTTCACCATGCAAACCAATAAATTCACCCATGAAATCTTTGATTGATCTGACAGTAGAGTGGTTTCCTGTAAACTGCCTTTCAAGTTTGTTACACTAATATATTTGTGGAAACATTTCATGAATCCGGGTATAAGAGGATCTTTAAGCAAACGTAATAAAAATGAGAGTTTACTCTTCTTGCATATACTTAAGTACAACCGGGAAATGGTCATTTTTATTTTTTCACCTCTGAAAATCTTATTTAAAAAAAAACTCACAAATTTCCTAACTCACAAAAATGTGGGCACTTACCATTTCTGTAATTCACAAAATAATTGCACTATTTGACATAAATAGTGCTTTAAGGCTAAAATCGTAAGATAATCACTAGTCAGCTTAAAAGTGTAAATTACATTTTAGAATCTGTCTAGGCAACAGGAGAATTTGGATTTGTTTCATTTAAGATTATCATGAAGTCCACAATTGTGATATTTAAATACAGCCTTCATAATGAATCTTTTCTAGATGGTAGTCTTTAGAAATCTTTAGAGACAAATAGTCTTTTAGATATGAATGATCACTACATTTGATAATGACCATTGTGCTTTCAAGGTGACCATGACAGTTTTATTCAGTTTCGCAAATGCTTTTCGTTGTTTGCCCATATCCAGAATATAAACAAGATCAGGTATGGTGTCTAATTGCTTGACTGTTGGTGAGGTCATTAGGGCTGTCTTTGTCCAAACTATGAAGCAGAAGTTTCTCTTTGTATTTTTCTGCAATTTGATTCTGTTCTCCTGTTGCCTGTACCCTCCCAATTTCTTTTTTCCCTCTCAAATTTCTACCCTACCATCCTATACCACCACTTCTAGCTGTCACTTTTTCTGTGTGGAAAAAAAGTGACGTTAGACATGGTGTTATTATATTCAAGTTTCACATAATCATTAAAAAAATAATGCATAGGTGTCTGACCCTTTTGAGAGAACTTACACATTAAAAATAATTCTCAAAAGTAGAAAAAATAAAAAAACAATGTCCAAAACATTAAGTTATTTATTATTGGACTATCTACTACATTTGCTCCTAAGGTTAGACCTGGGATGGCGGCAAGAATTCTATATAGAATGGGAGATAACTATATATAAGAATAGTAAGGGAAGAGATTGCCCTCTCACATTTATCTTCCTCTTGATTATTCATTTCTTCTATTACCAGGTACTCTTCTGGATTATGCTGATAGAGCAGATTCTACAAGTTTGGAGAGAGATTCCCCACTTCCAGAATCCATCCCATATTTCACTTTTTAGTTAGTTAACCAAAAATGTCTTGGTTAATCACTGCAGTCAACATTTGTTGGTAAAGTCTCCAGCTCTGACACTCTCCATCTCTCTTTTAACCGTGCTCTGAATTTCCCAGTACTGTGCTTTGACCCTGCTCTCAGCTCTAGAAGTAAACCCCTCATTGACTTAAACCATTCTATCCTTTCTGGTCATGATGCCTATTTGACAATGAAAAAAATAACCAAATTAATTTGCTCTATTAGAGAAGCAAACTCTTTACCAGACAGAAACAAGGATGTAAAAATTGCTAAGAGTTGGCAGCCATCTTGCCAACACAAGAGGAAAGCCTGCATGAGAGTGAAGCCAAGACCAGGGAAGTGGATCCAACAGTGTGGAAAGGGATTCAGAAGCCAGTTGATGCCCATATTTAATTATAGACACAACATTTATGCCCTGGTAAATAGCTCTTGCCCAAAGCTTAATCTCCCCTGGATCATTCTATTACATGATTCAGTAAGTTTCCTTTTGTGTGTAAACAAGTTAGAATCAGGTTTTCTGAAACACTTCTGTGAAAAATGTTTTTTAGGTAATATTTTTCCTACCAGATGAACTCAATTCAGTCAACTAGTATCTAAGGTAGACCCTGGGTAGTGGAAAGAAATTGCATAAAGATCCATGCATGAGTACATAAGAGTCATTATTAATGCACTCATGTCAAGAATAAGCTTAAACTCTAGTCTTTGGTCTACGAGAGAAGGCTGGGTAGTTGACATAAATATCCTCTCTTGAATCATCCGCGGATTGATTGGTAGATTGATTGGTAGAGATGGGACTTGTAGAATTGCTGGGTGCCTAGAAATACAAACAGCAGAGGGTGTCAATAATTCACTGCATTTCAACAACTAATGAAGACATTCAAAACATACCTCTCATGAATGCAGGCATGACATGGGACAAATTTCCATTATAATTAATTTGATAAAACATTATCCTCATTGTATTGAACTGTTAGAAATCGCATTCTTGAGTGAGATACAACAGAAACCTAATCTAGATTAATATTTGCTATATTGTGCTAAGAATTACCTGTTTCAGTTGGGAGAGGGAATTCCCTCTCCCAATGTTAAGCTATTTTGATAAGAACAATATTATCATTTTTATATGGAAAGTTTTATATAGTATTTTGCCATACTATCAATTAATGTTTGTTGAATGAATGTCTTAATAAATATTTTCAAAGTACACAGTGTCTGAACTTTAAAAAATAAGCAACTTAACATATAAAAATTAACAAAATAAACTGACATTCACTTTCAGGATGATATTATATAATCATTAATCTTCTCTACTGTAATCAAGTCACTTTGATTGCATATGTATGTATGTAACAGAAAATATGCAGGTGTGAAAAAAAGAAAGACAAATTGAGAAAGAAAAGAGACTAGAGAAAGGTCTTTTGATGAGTAATTTATAATTTTAGATTGACCTTTGTGTTGTTGTTTTTCTTGAGTCAGAGTCTTGCTCTGTCGCCCAAGCTGGAGGGCAGTGGCACAATTTTGGCTCACTGCAACCTCCAGTTCCCAGGTATAAGCAATTCTCCTGCCTCAGCCTCCTGAGTAGCTGGGATTACATGCATGTACAGTCATGTCTGGCTAATTTTTGTATTTTTAATAGAGATGGAGTTTCGCCATGTTGGCCAGGCTGGTCTTGAACTCCTGACGTCAGATGATCCACCCGCCTCGGCCTCCCAAAGTACTGGGATTACAGGCGTAAGCCACCATGCCCGGCCAGACTTTAGTGTTTTTAAGAGGAAAGCAAAATGAAAATGCAAGTGCCATGCTTACTTATACAGGTTATCTTTAAAAAAAAAAAAGAGAATGAAATAGTTCCAATGTCTTTTTTTAACAGTCCAACCTACTAACTTTTTCATAATCCTTCAAAATATTTTTCTACAAAAGCCTGAAAAAGTTGGCTACCTAATATAGACAGTTGCAAAGCTCCTTTTCATTCCCCAAATTCACAACAATAAATGTGACTGGATTGGCATGAGTAGATAAAGTACTAAGGATGAAGAAGGGAATCCCAAAATTGTATATGACAAAGTACCAATCTGTTTGCTGAAGTGGCTGATAAAACAAAGCAAGGTTTCTTGATTCTGCAGTTGGCACCAAGAAGAAATCTATGTTTTTTTGCCAAGAAACAAACAAACAAAAATTCTTACAAAAGTAACTACTTAATAAAAAAAAAAAAGTTAAACTGATAAATTATGAAGGCGTCTGATGAACACATGTTGGATTGTCAGAACATTTTTAGCACTTGGCTTTTGGCCATGTAGAATTCAATTGCACATAATTAAAATGAAGAGAAATTTATATACTTTTGGATAGCATCGGAGAAAATTTTGTCTTAGTCTGGGCTGCTGTAACAAAAATACTGTAGGCCAGGTTGCTTAAACAAGAAATACTTATTCCTCACAGCTCTGGAGATTGGGAAATCCAAGATCATAAAATATCTTCCTAACTTGAAAAAAAAAAAAAAAAAAAACGTCTGGTGAAGGCCTGAGGGCACGTTTCTTGGTTTGCAGACAACTGTCTTCTCAGTATCCTCACATTGCAGAGAACAGAAAGAGGAAGCAAGCTCTTCTGTCCTCATAAGGCACTAATCCTAATCATGAGGATTCTACCCTCATGATCTAATCACATCCCCAAGTCTCTACCTCATAATATCATCACATGGGGGGTTAGGACTTTAACATATGAATTTTGGGAAGGCACAAATGTTCAATCCATAGCAACGTTTTTTTTTTTTCTGGTTTTGTGAAATTTCATAAACAGAATGCTATGTGTTAGAGAGATCTGACGCATGGTGGGGATAATGAGCATAAAAATACATATCCCTCTTATCCACAAACCCAGAAGAAAGTTTCTATTCTGTTATTTAAACAATAAGGGGCAGGAGCAAGGCGGAATAAGGAAGAAACTTTTACAGCTCATCAAACTTCTGTAGCCCTTAAGGAAATAAAAAAGTTCTTTGGCTGGATAACCTAAGTATACATAAATTAATAACTTCAAAGATAATGATAAGAATGAATATCATGCAATATGTTCTTCTACGTGCTTGCTACGTTTCTGGGTCTTTTATGCATTTTAACCATCACAATAACCTTATGACACAAAAATATTATGTCTTCTCCTGGGTTGGATAGTGTCCTCTGCAAATTCCTCCTCAGAACCTCATAATGTGACCTCATTTGAAAATAGGATCCTTGCAGATGTAATTAGTTAAGCTCAAACAATACTGTGCTGGAGAAGAGCGGGCTTTTAAGTCCAAGATGACTGGGGTCTTCATGAGAAAAGAAGGAAGGCAGACACATACACACAGGTGAGAACATCATGTGATGAGAGAGGCAGAGATTAGAGAGATGTATCTACCAGCCAAGGATCGACAGCGCCGCTAGAAGCTGGACAGAAGCATGGGATGGATTCTCATCCCACAAAGAAACCAGTCCTTCTGACACTGTTTTTTATACTTTAACCCTCTAGAATCGTGAGAAAATAGATTTCTGTTGTTCAAAGTCACCCAGTTTTGGGAATTTGTCACAGCAGCCCTAGAAAAGGAACAAAGATTTAGGGAAGGCATAGTGTTGACTGTTATTACGTCAGGGTAATTGCTCCTTTATTTATATTCACATTAAAAAACTTAGTTTCAGAGGGCAGTAAAAATAGAATAGTTCAGAAAATAACTTTCTCCAAATAGCTGATATTTAAATTTCAAGCAACTGCATAGTCAGGTTACGAAAAGGACAATAAAATATAAGATTGCTAACTGCAAAAGAGACTGATTCTGCATTTGTAAATTACAAAAGAAAAAAAAATGGCAAGTTCTGTATAAACTTACCTTCTTCGTTGTATCCCATGACTCTGTAAATAAATCTCTTCTCTTTCTCCTTCTCCTTCTGGAATGCATATTCAATAAAGGATATAAAGATATGATATTCCAGCACTAAACTCTGTACTTCATTGTACCCCTAGCCCACACCCACTTTTTAATATATTAAAGTAGCTTTATGCACGTTTATCCAAAATTCTGTTAACCTACACTTTTTTTCCTTGTCTTCTCCAAAGTGCTCCCAGATGATAAGGGCAACTAAATGGATATCTAACCACTGTGCATTAGTAATTAATCTCAGCGATTTTACTAAGAATGATTTATAGTGAGTTACTACATAAAGGGCTTATAGCCTTCTCCAAATAACCTCAGATTTAAGACATTTTCCACAATTAAAATTTATTTTAAATGCCAATAGTGTAACTTCTTAAATGACAATAATATAATGAAGCTTTAAAAAAGTTTCTGGGTGTTATTCTAAATCACTTGTATGGATTATTTTATTAAATCACTTACATAGATTCTTTTATTAAGAGTTTATCAAAACTTTATATTTAACAGGTTTGGAAACTAAGGTGTGAAGAGGAAGAGTAATTTGCCCAAAATCACATGATTAGTTAGTGGTAGTATTGGAATTTAAATCCATCGCCCTCCCTCTTGACTATTAAGCTCTACAACTTCTGGAATCACTTCACTGTAGCTGAACGGAGCATCTGCAATCACAGGATTCAATAAACTCTCCATGGTTCCAATAAAATAAAAAATTAGTTCAATCATTGTGGAAGACAGTATGGTGATTCCTCAAAGACCTAGAGACAGAAACACCATTAGACCCACCAATGCCATTACTGGGTATATGCCCAAAGGAATATAAATCATTCTATTATAAGACATATGCATGTGTATGTTCATTGAATCACTATCCATGATAGCAAGACATGGAATCAACCTAAATATTCATCAATGATAAACAAGATAAAGAAAATGTGATATACATATACCACAGAATACTATGCAGCCATAAAAAGAAATGAGATCATGTCCTTTGCAGGGACATGGATAGAGCTGGAGGCCATTATCCTTAGCAAAATAATGCAGGAACAGAAAACCACATGTTCTCACCTATAAGTGGAAGCTAAATGATGAGAATGTAAGGCCGATAGCCTCACCAGGAGCCGGATGGACAATACTCACCCCCTCCGCACCTGATAACACTTATCAGGAGGGTAGACGTCCTACTGACGCCTGCCTTCTCCATGCAGGCTCCCCACACCCACTCCTGCATTCCACCCCTAACCCCACACTCAGCACTAAGTCATACTGTCAGCCCAAAATTCAAAAATCCCACTGAGAGCCTGACCAATGGCAGCTCACCAAGTCCGGGTCCATTCTCTCTCTGACCAATACAGGTGCCCATGCTTTGTTACCTTCTCCAGCCCACCTGTCCATAGCCCTGCTGGACTACCAATGGCAACTTGCCAAGTCCAGATCCAGTCTCTCTATAACCAATGCAGTTGCCCATGCTTTGTTCCCCCACTGACCAATCTACTGCCCTTACCCCCCTATAAAACCCCATGCCCAGAACAGCCGGGCACGACTTCTCTGGCCCCTCTCTCTCTCTCTCTCTCCCCTGGGACCACAGAACCTCGCCTGTGAGCTAAATAAACTGGAATTTAATTTGTCTCGTGCTGGCCTCAGTTTCCTCATTTTAAACTTGGCAATATCCTTACAAGAATAATCTTACATCAACTATGATTATTTGGGTAAGAACAAAGATATTATAAGAATATCACTAAGAATTATAAATTTTCATTTACTCAACTTTATTGAAACATATACAAATTAGGGTTGAATTCTCTAGAGATATTTGCAGCATCTTGTATCAGAAAAAAGAGTGACAAGTTTCCTTCCATTTTTCCTAGAAGGAAAACTTATCACAGAGCCAATGCCCCAAGGCCCTTTGGTTCAGAGACAGTATTTTCCAATCATGTTCTGAACAACTTTCAAACATGTTAATTAATGTTTGCCTTGGAGAGTTCTTGAATAAAATCTAGTGGATAGCATTCTCCCATAAATTAAAAAAATTTTAAGATGCCATCTTCAGGAAATCCAAAAACTATACAATGGTTTTTGAGTCATACTTTTTACTTCAAAATACCCCTACTAAAGCACATTAATTGAGAAACTCCATTGTTAGTAGAAAGTTTTATAACTTCAGATCACAATTAATATTTTAACCTTCATATTTTGACCCAAAGTCCATTTAGACATCATGTTTTGACACTAACAATTGTATGTTTCTTGTGCTGGTACTTGTATGACTCAAAACAAAGTATATAAAATAATTACATCTATACTGATGACTTAAATGGGTACTGAAATAAGTAAATTTTAAAAATTCTAGCTTACCTTATAAGAAAAACCTAAAATATTTCTTATGAAGTATTTAAGAAGTAATAATTCATCATTGACTTCATAGTGAAAAGTACTGCTGGACTATCTCATCACAAATAACATTATCCATTACTAAAATATACACACATTAATAATTGGTAACTATGATGATAATAAACTACTTGAGGAAGTACATGTGGCTTGAAAATATCAAAACAGATACAATATAAAGGCTACTGAAAAGTATAGGAAAGGAGTCCTCTTAAAACTCAGCAGATTGTAACGGGTATATGATAACATGGTGAAGTTAAAGGATGTAGTTGTCATCTGGTTGTTTGAGAAAACAGACATGATTGTATCCAAAGAATAAATACAAACGAAAAGGTTTAATATTTTGTTTGGAAATTTTTTTAGTATTCAAAACTGATAATAGAATAAAATATGTTTACATAATATTAATCTGCAGATGTTTTTACCTGGGACAATCAGCCATGACAATAACATCTAGAAGAGCAAACCCACAATAACTTAAGTATAATTGTCAAAATTTTATATTAATAGAAGAGTCAAATATTATATTTTAATTTCCAATATCTGCATAAAAATAATTATGTATAAAATGTAAACAAAATAGGGAAAGTAAATAAGAGTGTTTTAAAAATATATATATATATATATATATACCTAAAATGGATAAAATCGACTTAATAGGTTTTGCTTTAAAAATACATTTTCTATGAAGAGTCATCAATTCTACAGAAAATGGTAGACCACTAATAGAAATGTTTGGTTTTGGCCGAGCGTGGTGGCTCACGTCTGTAATCCCAGCACTTTGGGAAGCCAAGGTGGCTGAATCAAGAGGTCAAGAGATCAAGACCATCCTGGCCAACATGGTGAAACCCCATCTCTACTAAAAATACAAAAATTAGCCGGGCATGGTGTCACGCGCCTGTGGTCCCAGCTACTCGGGAGGCTGAAGCGGAAGAATCGCTTGAAACCTGGAGGCGGAGGTTGCAGTGAGCCGAGATTGTGCCACTGCACTCCAGCCTGGCAACAAAGCAAAAAAAAAAAAAAAAAAAAGAAAAGAAAAGAAGAAAAGAAAAGAAAAGAAAAGAAAAGAAAAATTTGGTTTCATAAGGAAAGCATCAAAATAATCATAAGAAATTAAGATTAAAATATCTTTGCGTGGCAGTGCTAGTACAATAGAGTTGGAGTGGCAAAGTCAACATTTCCATGTACAGCTAGAAACACGCTCTTCAGGGAACGGTTAGATTGTAACCAGCTAAAGAGAAACCAGGATGTTAAATTTGGCTCTGCTAGCAAAGAAGCATTCAGGAAAATAAAGAAGCAATTATCAGTGTGCTGAGTTCCAGGCTTTTTGCTCAGTTTTTGTATTTGCGTAATGAATGAGTAGCATTATTGAGAGCATTTTTAAGTGTCTTAAGATAGGGTTGGCATCCAGCCAGGAAATCCTGCAAATTCAGTTCAGAGGGGAATAAAAAAGAAATATGGGAACACAGAGTGGGCGTTGCATTTCGTATTGCCTTTGTCCCTTTTGCATTGACAAATCAGTTTTGTACCAATAGAATTCAGATACTGGATATATATTTTTAAGAGCATAAGCTTCTGAGGCTAGAGGTAGAGAATGACTTCCAGTGGCTGGTATTAAAAGAATAGAACAGCCAATAAATTGTATTTGCCCTAGATCTGACAAGCGACGTATAATTACATCGGTACAGAACTAACCAGTACCCTGTTCATGTCAAAGATGTTTCTTATTCCTCAAATATGAGAACCGAATTATGACAGTATTATACAGTAGTGGATTTCACTAAGTACACTCTTTGAGAATAGATATATTCATCTTAGAATTGAACACACAGAGCACACCATTGTGTTGGTGATGGCAAAAAGGATTGAAGAAACTCCAAGACAACCAGAACTCAGAAGTCTGCAGACATAGTAAGTGGGAAATGACCAAAAAAAGTAAGGAACAGTTAGATTTCTTGGGTCAAGGCTGAATGATATATTAATGCAAGAGACAGAAGAGTTTACTCCTAGAATTAGAAATTGCACTGATAGAGAAAGGACTCCTCTGTAAAAATGAGCAGACAGTGTTTGATATATGGCAATGATTTGACTTTATGATGGTACCTTGATCAGGTTTAGATAATTTGCTTAAAAAAATAGGTTAAATGGGATAATTTAGCTAAGTCTCTTCAAATCTTTTGTAACAGTCTAACCTAAGTATTAAATGTCTAATGTTTTTGTATATTCATCTCATTTCTGCCATCCATGTTTTTAAAATAGCATGTGTCCTATTTAAGAGAGAGACTCTAGAGTCAGGCTGCCTGAGGCTTGTCCATCACTAACTTGCTATGGGCACTTAGAAAATAGTAAATAATCATATAATTTGTTTACTATGGGGACTGAAATACTGAATAAATATAACATTCTATTGGAAGATATATACCAAGCACATTGCAGTAATTGGTTATTATTATTACTTGATAATAATAACGATTATTATCAAGTTAATAATAGAGTGACTTCATGGAACTTTCACCTGCTTGCCCTAAACTCACCAATTAGAGCTCCCTGAGGGAAATCTGCTGGGGTATCATGCTGGACCGCAATAAAGGCTTTTGCCCACAGTTCCTGAAATCTTTCTTGTTTTCCACCCACTGGATGAGTGTGTGGGTCTTGGACAGTTTCCTCATTCCTGTTGGCCCCGTGAGGTTGTCTTGTCTCTGGGATCTGTAAGTAATAAACTGCTTTTGTTATTTCATATGTTTTGTTGATTTGCCTCCTCTGTATCTCCCTTTGGCCCATAAACCTCAATTTAACTTCTTTCTTGGTCAGAACTCTTCTAGAAAGTGGCTATCTTGGCAAGAATAAACTGGACAGAGGTCAGATAAGAGATGCAAGAGCATCCGCTATTATCAACAGGTTTCCTATGAGAGAGAGATTCTGGTTACAGGTTGGTCAGTTAAGGATAAGGTCATCCACCAGGATAAAGAAATATCCTGTGAAAGGCAAACTCTAAATATCCATGACCATATCTGCTAAAGACTCTTTAGGGCAGGACTAGAATTTATAGCTACTCTTTATACAGAGATCTCAAGACCAAATCAGAAAAAAATACTACAGTATTATTTTAAATATGTGAGATTATCATTAATGTTTTAGCAGACTTTAATCTGAGCTGTTCTCTACATTTCTACATGTAACTACACATTTAACAAAATACAGTAAATGTTTATGAATTGAAAAGCAATTCTTTTTAAAAATACATATATATTTTATTATACTTTAAGTTCTAGGGTACATGTGGAGATCTTGTGGGACTGTAACGTAGGTATACACATGCCATGGTGGTTTGCTGCCTCTATCCCCCCGTCACCTACATTAGGTATTTCTCCCAATGTTATCCCTCCCCAATTTCCCCTCCTCTGCTATCCCTCCCCTAGTGCCCTACTCCCCAACAGACCCCAGTGTGTGATGTTCCCCTCCCTGTGTTCATGTGTTCTCATTGTTCAACACCTGCATATGAGTAAGAACATGCGGTGTTTGGTTTTCTGTTCTTGTGTCAGTTTGCTGAGCATGATGTTTTTCAGATTCATCAATTTCCCTACAAAAGACATGAATTCATCCTTTTTTATGGCTGCATAGTATTCCATGGTGCATATGTGCCACATTTTCTTTATCCAATCTATCATTGAAGGGCATTTAGGTTGATTCCAGGTCTTTGCTATTGTAAAATGTGCTGCAATGAACATACCTGTGCATGTGTCTTTATAATAGAATGATTTATAATCCTTTGGGAATATACCCAGTAATGGGATTGTTGGGTCAAATGGTATTTCTATTTCTAGATCCTTGAGGAATTGCCACACTGTCTTCCACAATGGTTGAACTAATTTACGCTCTCACCAACATTGTAAAAGTGTTCCTATTTCTCAACATCCTCTCCAATATCTGCTGTCTTCAGAATTTTTCATGATCACCATTCTAACTGGCATGAGATGCTATCTCAATGTTGTTTTGATATACATTTCTCTAATGACCAGTGATGATGAGCATTTTTTCATATGTTTGTTTGCCACATAAATGTCTTCTTTTGAAAAGTGTCTGTTTCTATCCTTTGCCCACTTTTTGATTTTTTTTTTTCTTGTAAATTCATTTTAGTTCTTTGTAGATTCTGACTATTAGCCCTTTGTCAATAGATGCAAAAAAGGTCTTCAACAAAATTCAACAGCGCTTCATGGTAAAAACTCTCAACAAACTAGGTATTGATGGAACATATCTCAAAATAATAAAAGCTATTTATGACAAACCCGCAGTCAATATCACACTGAATGGGCAAAAACTGGAAGCATTCCCTTTGAAAACTGGCACTAGACAAGGGTGTCCTCTCTCACCATTCCTATTTAACATAGTAATGGAAATTTTAGTCAGAGAAATCAGGCAAGAAAAAGAAATAAATGGGACTCAATTAGGAAAAGAGGAAGTCAAATTGTCTCTATTTGCAGATGACATGATTGTATGTTTAGAAGATCCCATCATCTCAGCCCAAAATCTCCTGTAACTGATAAGCAACTGGAGCAAAGTCTCAGGATACAAAATCAATGTGCAGAAACCACAGGCATTCCTATACACCAATAACAGACAAACAGAGAGCCAAATCAAGAGCAAACTCCCATTCACCATTGCCACAAAGAGAATAAAATAACGAGGATTACAAGTAACAAAGGATGTGAAGGACCACTTCAGGGAGAACTACAAACCACTTCTCAAGGAAATAAGGGAGGACACAAACAGATGAAAAAACATTCCATGCTCATGCTTAGGAAGAATCTGTATTGTGAAAATGACCATACTGCCTAAGGTAATTTATAGATTGAAAGCTATCTCTATCAAGCTACCAATTACCTTCTTCACAGAACTGGAAAAAAACGCCTTAAACTTCATATGGAACCAAAAAAAAGCCCACATAGCCAAGACAATCCTAAGCAAAAAGAACAAAGCTAGAAGCATCAGGCTACCAGACTTCAAATTATACCTCAAGGCTACAGTAATCAAAACAGCATGGTACTGGTATCAAAACAGAGATATAGACCAATGGAACAGAACAGAGGACTCAGAAGTAATATCACAGTGAATCAGCAACTAACAGAATGGGAAAAAAATTTAGCAATTCTTTATTAAGATGTAAAATA